>KN483479.1:0-16447 GCA_000787095.1 Periophthalmodon schlosseri | reverse complement strand
AGGTGCCGGGCCGCCGCACGAGCTGATGTGTGTAATGACGCGGCGCCGGATTCGTGTGAAGGTGGACAAAGGTCTTGGCGGGGATAAAAACACGAAATGAAACGAAACACTCATATTATTCAATCTCAAACAGACGACTCGGAGCCCCTCGGAGCCGACCGCGAGCACGTTCGCCACAGTGACAGATGCGGCTGTCTGCGTTCGGCCTCAGATCTGAGTGATAGATGAGACGGGAGCGGAGTGAGTCCTGCCCTGCCCATCACGATACAGACTGGCGTTTATGTCTACTTGTCTGTTAAAGATACTCGACATGCAGATGCTCCACAGTTGGCTGGCTTCAGCGCTGTTCCGTGTTTGTATCTGCCCATCTCCGCCTGACAATCACCGCGCTTGTTTTTCAGTCTCTGTTAATGTCCAGACTTCAATCTTTTTCTCGCCCATCACTCCATCACCTTGGCACACATTTGTCGTTCATTTTTTAAACTTTTTTTTTCTGTTTTCTCCCTCGTGCGTGCTTTACGTTAAGACTCAATTCAACACCTGACAGGAAATATATTTGTAACATGCCATCACTGTCCCAAAACTGACCACAATTTCTCAAGTTGTCAAAACGCTCAAGTCGGCCGCTTCTTCTTGATAGATCAGCCTATTTCAGTGCCTAAGGTGTTATATGCTTCAACTTTTTCATTGAGAATAAAGTAAAGAGAATAATGTAGACTTCTGTAACTTTCATACAAGCGCTTTCTATCATCTCCTGCCTATAAAGTTAAATCTTGCCAAAAAAAAAAAAAAAGTTGGATGACGACCACGTTCACATTTCTGAGTTGGGTTTATTTAAAATTTAAGAAAAAGTTTGTCAAACACTTTTTTTTTAAATCTTTAAGTCTTTAAGTTACTTTATTAAGTTCTGTCAGTGTTATGCAAGACGACATTTTTTTTATTTGAAGAAATCCAGTCAAACTAATTATTTCTGGACATCATAATGTTTTAAACTTTCAAAGACTTGGATGTACACTACCAAAAGTTTGGACCCAGTTTTTTTATACTTCTATTTTTACAACTTTCTACTTTTTATATACACACAGAAGACATCAAATATATGAAGTAAAATATATGGAATTATGTAGTGAAGAAAAAAAGTTAAACATGGGTGACAGTAGCTTAGTTGGTAGAACTTCAGATCCGTGGAGCCAAAGGTTGGTGGTTTGAATCCCGCTCTCGACGTAAACAACATTGGTTGAGCGGTCAGATCCGCCTTACCCACAGGTTGGAGGTGCAATTCCAGCTCCCACAGATGAATGCTGTCGTTGTGTCCTTGGGCAAGACACTTAACCCACCTCACCCCCAGTGTCTGAATGTGTGTGTGAACGGGTGAGTGGTTCCTTTATGTAAAACGCTTTGAGCCTTGAAGGTTGGCCCAGCACCAAAGTACATCTTCTACATGTTAGAGCCATATGAACCATCTCACACTCTGAGGACTTCAGGGACCGAGTCAGAACTAAACCAGGACTAAATTACGATTAAACCGGAACTAAACCAGGACTAAACCAGGACTAAACCAGGACTAAACCAGGACTAAACATGGGGAATCAGCGTTTCAGTTTTGTGCAGCTAAAACCTGGAACAGTCTTCCTGAAGATGTGAGACAGGCCTCTACTTTGACAATGTTTAAATCCAGGCTCCAAACGGTTCTGTTTAGCTGTGCATATGACTGAAAGGTTTTTATTCTGCCTCTTCTCTTTTAATGTTTATTTTATTATGTTTTTTTATGTTTTGATTTGTTGTATTGTGATTTTAATGTCTTTCTTATTCTGTAAGACACTTTGAATCATTTTGTGTACCAGTTGTGCTGTATAAATAAACTTCCGTATGTATCCAAAATGTAAAAAGCAGTAAAAGTAAAGAAAAAAACATTGAATGGGAGGGTGTGTTCAAACTTTTGACTGGCACTTTATGTCTTTAAGCACAGATTTGACTGGGTAGCTGCGTTCCCGAACTCAACTGAGAGAAACAGAAACGGAGACAACGAAACTACAAATTTTACCGTCCTCTTAACAAAACACTTACACTCGTTCTAGATGATTCTATATGAAAAAGGGATGAACGCTAGACTAAAGTAAACCACGAATAAGCCAGTTTTTATGTGTGTGTGTATCAAGGGGAGCCACCGAGGACAGAACTGGCACTTGTATATCTTGCAATATCTGTACACAACAACTGTATATCCCACCCAGACAGATCAGATCCCTGTAAATCTGGCTGATGCTTCAGACAGGTGCGGCTCTGATCAAATACACTCATTTTCAGGTAGATAAAACATATGTTCTGCCTTGTATTCTGTTCCACTGGCCTTAAAACATATTTGTGCAAATCCGTTGTGAAAACCCTTCAGTTTGAATTCAAGGCTAAATATGTTTGGGAGCACAATCGTGTCTGGTTCTGGTTGGATTTCATGAGTAATTTGTCGTACAACAGGTGGGCAGTGATAAAAGCAGGCAGGGAGCTTCAACACCTGCCCCCCTGACAATGATCCCATTAAAGTTTTGGACAGAGGTAGCGCCGTTAAGACCTGAACTAACCAAGGGCATAAGGATATCACCGACACTGTTAAGCGTGTGACAGCTGCCCCACGGACTACGCTGATTATCCAGGTATTAGGGCAAAAAACATAGGACACTGGGGTTATAGCAGTGCTGTGGAGGCAGATAGACTGGACACGCCTCGTTCATCATGTTTACTGATGAATCCTATTGTTGTGTCGTTAGGCAAGACACTTAACCGACCTTCCTCCCAGTGTCTGTGTATGTGTGTGTGAATGGGTGAGTGGTTCCTCGATATAAAGCCATTCATCCATTTTTTTAAGGCAAAAAACATAGGACACATGAGCTGTCGTAGCATTGTGGCAGGAAAAGAGACTGGACATGCCTAAGACGAATTGCTTAGTCAATTATTATGATTATTAAAAGTTAAGTCCATTACAATTGAATCTATTCTCCAAAAAACTAAAGCTAAAAGTAAAGTTCTGTTTTGTACCATGTTCACTTTAATATTCAGAAAGTGTGACTTCATAAAATTGGTCATGTGGGATGGTAATGTGCCCATTGGGCACCACAGTTTTCTAACACGGAAGTCAGCGGACTTGTTTCTTTTATTAATTCATTTTAGATGAATATTAAAATGTCCCAATTATAACATTTGTCATCTGTCTACATCTCCAAAGCTCAAAATGCTCTGTTCCACCTTGTGATGTACTACCTTTACCTTTAGTTCAGCAGAGATTGGCAATTTAAGGGCTGAAATGAACCAAATGATTCTAGTGAAGGTGTAAGGAGTTTAAAAACACAGTGGAGCACTTCCTGTATTACTATATGACATCACAAGGTGGAACAGAGTGTTTTTTTTTGTTTGTTTGAGAGAAGAACTCAGCCTAAATATGCAGGGTTTGTGTGTTAAACATGTGTGAATGAAACAAAACACAACTCAAGGTCTGTTTGTGATGAGGAAACAACATTAGAACAGATCAGAAAACTGCGTATGGGACCTTTAAAGTTACCATTTTGGAGGCTGTTTAACAGTTTGACCTTGATCCCATACGTGGTGGTGTTAGGGTCAAAGCAAAAAGAGCAGCTAATTCACTCTAGTCACAGAGTTTATTCTACAAACGAAATAACGTGAGCTCGTGTTTGGGAGACGGGCTCGTGTTTGGGAGGCGGGGGAGGCGTTAGTTTTGGCCGAGGCTGAGCTCCACAGATGGCCGCCGTATTAACAGAGTCTGACAGTGTGGACACAGGGCTGCTCACTGTGACGCTGCACAAGCCCAGACGGGTTACCTCAAAACTACCAAGATCTCGCTAAAGCCTCCGGTCCAACCAAGTAACTCCATTCAGTTCAGTCAGCCTTATGCCAGCCAATACTTTCACTATTTCAAGAATGTTGTCCTGTCCTAAGTAATACACGGCATTACTATGTGGTAACTGATTGAACTTTTCCATTAAAGACTTGGGCAAATAAAGACTTTGAAGCAGACCACGGAAAGACTAAGTATAGTTTTGACAGTCAGTACTTCTATTGTTTATTGAGATGGATTAAGTTCAATTTAAGTTTATTTCTATAGCACGTTTAAAATAGTGCTTCACGTAAAAGTCAACACAAAATAAATATACAGATAACACGATACATGGAAAAGAAAGTAAAAGTCAACACAAAATAAATATACAGATAACACGATACATAGGAAAAGAACAATAAAACAGCTGTATATCCTGTTTAGTGTTAAATACCAGGGAGAAGAGGTGGGTTTTCAGTCTAGTCTTAAACTGTGTTAAAGACTGAGGGGATCTGACAGGCAGAGGGCGCTGTTCCATAGTCTGGGTGGAGTATAGGGCTGCAGTAACTCCCTCAAATAAAGAGGAGCCATGGAGTGCAGACAGAGGAGCCATAGAGTCACACATTTAAACAATCAAGAACATTTTGAATTGACCCGATATGAAACAAGAGCCAGAGCAGCAACACTGTGAGCTCTGAGCAACAACAACAACAACATTTTGAATCAAAGCTACAAACTGTTTTGAAATAGCCCCCACATTACTTATTATCTGTATGTACCTGTATGTGTTTTGGGCAACACACACACACACACACACACTCTATTTGACTCTATTTGACAGGGGATCTCTACTCTCCATCTCTTTCGTTTAGTTTTTTCCTTACATTCTACAAGCTGTCAATGGTTAACATGATGTGGGGCTTATATCCAAAGTCTTGGCAAAAGCTTCAGTGGTAGAAAAAGTACTCAGTTTTATTAAGTAAACGTACAGATACCGGAGCAAAAAAATACTCAAGTAAAAGTAAAAGTGTCACATGAAAAAATCTACTTAAGTAAAAGGATTAAAATGTACTTGAAGAGTAAAAAGTAAAAGTATTTCACGTAGATTTTGAGGTCTAATAAAGCTTCCACTTTTTTCAAAGATTTTGAGAAAGATTTGCGCTGAATTTTGTTCAAATGAATCCATGTTGTTGTTGTTGTTTTCTGTCTGGTTTTATTTGTACATTTTTGTTGATAAAAATAAATCCTCAGCCTTTTGAGCAGGTCTCACACAGCAATAAAAATACTTTTACTTTTCAGTCCAGTTCAAAAATGTAGTGGAGTAGAAAGCACAGATCCTGCTCTCAAACGTAGTGAAGTAAAAGTAAAAACTATCCACTGTAAAATGTACTTAAGTAAAGTACAGATACCTACTTTTACTTCGCTATGTTCCACTACTGCATAGCTCACAAAAATACAGCAAACACCTCCTCATTGTTACGTATAAAGTTTATCTTGAATATTGTTTTGTATATTGTTGCATAACCAAAACAGGCTGACTTTGCATTACAATTTACCGCTTGGCATCTAAAACTAGGACTTTCCGTGTAGTATACAAATTACTTACGGTATTTGGTCTATTCCCGGTCATGTTATGCAGGTCCAGACAGAGATTAGATCGAGTCCAGCGCGAGTGAGCACATTACAGACTGTACTCTCCGGGGGGTGGTATCTGGGATTAGACCTGTCTCATTCTTTCTCTCTCGGCCTCCCAAATACCCGACACACAAATCTCCGCACAAACACCGTCTTCGGCCATGACCCCTCTGGTTTTCCCTCTACCTCTGTCTGATAAGGCTGGTAGCTGAAGACAGAAATACATTTAATTACCCATCGGCAACGCGCCTATCCACAGGCCAGTAGAAACACTTCCACGTCTAGCACCTTATTCAGTAGCCTTCACCAGAAGAGCAGACTGACAAGACTTATGTAACTGTCCTAAGGTTGAATACGTGTGCGCACATAACTTCGGGATTGAGGGCTCGGACGGAGGACTGGCTTGTCTCTTTGCCTTAGCTTGTTAAAGTCTACAGGGAATAGATTGACTGCGACGTGTCTGCTGGTCCACCCTATGTGGAATGGTTACATAAAGCTTCAGCGCGAGGACTCGGCTTGATGGGCGGGTTCAGAAGGTGTAGAGACGCGGAACATAGGAGCGAGCGGCGGAGGTACGGAGCCGGATCAGTTCAAGGACAGGGAAAGTTTCGGTAAGTTTATGTGAGCCGGTGTACACGAGAAACACCGTCACGGTTATGAAAGAGTAAAGTGTGCGTCCTTGCTGTTTTGCGGGACCAGGGCTGCCATAAAACGTTGTCTCTCCGTGCGCAGTGGAAATTATGATTCAGTAATGGTTTTGTAATGTTTTGGGGGGGTTTTTTTATGATCAACTCTTGGTGCTGTTCTGTCACAAAAAAGTTAGCAAACGTATGAACAATATGACTGGATTGGTAAAATACTCGGTTCTAATGTTGTTTCCTCGTCACAAACAGACCTGGAGTTGTGTTTTGTTTCATTCACACATGTTTAACACTGTATGTTTAGGCTGAGTTCTGCTCTCAAACAGAAAACACTCTGTTCCACCTTGTGATGTCATGTGGTAATCAGGAAGTGCCTCCACTGTGTTTTTAAACTCCATACACCTTCACTAGAATCATTTGGATCATTTCAGCCCATCTCTACTGAACCAAAGGTAAAAGGAGCTGTTAACTTGAAAACTACCACTTCATGACATCACAAGGTGGAACAGGGCATTTTGAGCTTTGGAGATGTAGACAGACTAATAATAAAGTGTTACTCAAACATGTGTGAATGAAACAAAACACAACTCCAGGTATGTTTTTGAGGAGGAAACAACATTAAAGCTCATAAGAATCAATTTTATGTAATACAGGACCTTTAAAGTTGTTTGTCTGCCTTGAATATTCCAAACACACCTTGCGAAACATGCATTCCTATTAGTGGCCTTGGACTCTCCACAGATCTGACCTGGAACTTGTCTTGGTGGCATCTCCATGGGGATGGATATGTTTAACACAAAACTGTAACAGACCAGGAAACAGAATCACACAAGCAGCTGCTGAAAAGTAGACGTGAAGTTAAATGTGGAACAAGAGTTTCCCAAATCTGTTTCTATTATTATTATTATTATTATTATGATTATTATGATTGGTAGTAGTAGTAGTAGTAGTAATAGTAGTAGCAGTAGTAATTGTAGTAATAGAAGTAATAGTAGTAGTAGCAGTAGTAGTAATAATAGTAGTAGTAGAAGGAGTAATTATAGTAATAGTAGTGATAGTAGTAGTAATGGTAGTAGTAGTAGTAGTAGTAGTAGTAATAGTAGTACTAATAGTAGTAGTTGTATAATATAATAATATACCGTTTATTATAAACTAGTCTGTGTAATCCCTCATTTGTTCAGGAACGATGCACCGCAGAGTTCAAAGGTCATCTGGACACCTTTTGTTTTTTGTTTTTTTTTTGTTTCTCCGTCAGTTGAAACTTCTACCATAACATTTATAGTTGATGATAATTAGGTCACACTAAAATTACCAGGGCTCAAAATTGGTCCTGCGTCAGACCATTTAAAAACCACTGGCTTGAAGAACATCTGAAAGGTTCCGGAGTTACAACCCATGACGTAATGAAGACACACAGTTAAACCTTTACTACGCTGCTGACTTGGCACAACTGTACAGTGTGTTTCTATGGGGCATCCATCTCACTCATGACAGGCTTTAAGCGCTGGCTCTCATCCTCGTCTCCGCGTAAAATAGACGCTTTGCAATCCAGGTTCGTCCTTGAGTTTTTGTTTTGAAACTGTGTGTGGTTATTAGATATCACAGGAAATAAGTCAAGCTGGAGCCAAGAATGTATTTTCATGTTATCTCCGAGGAAACTGCAGGAGCTTGGGTCATTTCCATGAATCAAGGCGTGAGTTCAGAACAACAGCCATTCTGTGTATTGCTGTGGGACTGTGGGACACGCTCAGGTTTACTGTAAGGTTAAGTAAATCAATACATCACACACTGACCAGCCAGTCCATGCATTTTAATTGCATATTTGAGCAGAGGGAAAATGCAGATTTATAATGTCGGAACTACTGTGTGTTTGGAATAAATGCTGTAGTAAGTTGTTTAAAGGTCCTGTATTACACTAAATGGATGAGGTACCAACATTAAGACATGACTTAAAGCTCACGAGAGCCAAAAACAGACCTGGAGTCGTGTTTTGTTTCATTCACACATGTTTGAGTAACACTTTATTATTAGTCTGTCTACATCTCCAAAGCTCAAAATGCTCTGTTCCACCTTGTGATGTCATGAAGTGGTAGTTTTCAAGTTAACAGCTCCTTTTACCTTTAGTTCAGTTAGAAACCAGAAATTCCAGAACTGAAATCATCCAAATGATTCTAGTGAAGGTGTATGGAGCATAAAAACACAGTGGCGCACTTCCTGTATTACGACATGATGACATCACGAGGTGGAACAGAGTGTTTTCTGTTTGAGAGAAAAACTCAACCCAACTGTGTGTGTTAAACATGGGAATGAAACAAAACACAACTCTAGGTGTGTTTGTGACGAGGGAACAACAAAAGAGCCAAATCCAAAGCGAGGTTGTTGAAGGTAACGCCCCTTCCCGCCCGCACCGCTGGTTTAGCAGGGGGCAGGCGCTTAGCAACGCTGTCAGTCAAACCTGTTGCTAACATAAGACGGCACCTGATTTGTTTGTTATTAATATTCATATCTTGATTTACAGACACAATAGCAAAATAAAAACCCCAGGATCATGTAGAGTGGGTTAATACGAACATTTTAAGACCAAAATGATGAGTCTGACAGCAGCAGTTACAGAGAGAGGGGCCACAGTTTTTCAATAGAAAGTGAATTGGAGCCAGAGTCGATGGAGCCGGAAACACGCCCATGATCACTTCCTATACGGAACGCGGCGGCTAGCAGGTTAGCTATGTCCATTTGTATATACAGTCTATGGTACTACTTTTATCAGTGTTTGTATTCCTCAAAGTTTGTTACAAGTACATAATTTCACACCAAATGCAACATGTTACAGATGAGTTAAAACACCACAGGGTAATTTATGTGTAAAGACAAGTCCGTTCCAAACAAGGAAAAAAATAAAACAACTTGCTGAGTAGTTCTGGCCTTACGCTAACGCTGAAGTGATGCTACTCCATAAAACCCCATTAACTTTACATTATCCGATTATTCATTATTATTTATGGCAGAAGTTCTTTAAAAACTTAACTTCATATGACTTTAAATCAGATTTACACACTGAGGATATTTACTGGACGCACATCAAAACACACCCACACCGACGCTTCTGGCTCAGATGTGCAGAGACCAGATTTGTGAGGGGCCCGATGCTGGTGCCAGCCGGAGTCTCGCGGTGGCAGGACCGGAGCCATGGCTAATGCCGTTCTTAGCGCACATTAATTAGAGACGTTATGGAAATGATGGTGTTTTGCCAAGTGCTATTGATAGAGGCTGTCCTGAGATGCAACTGATAGAAGCTCTGGAGACGATCGTTCACACACGAGCTAATGACGTTTGACTCACTCCGCTGCTTTTGAACTTTGGGAGCGATCATTTAGAGACATGAATCATAACTGTTCTCTGCAGTTTCCTCCAAAAGAGTTCAGAAACAAAGTGAACATCTTCTGGCTCCTGTTCTTCCATGTCTCAGTCTTTCCACTTGTACCTCTTTCAACTGTCACTATCACTACATCGACTTATCTTTCAGTAAATGAAGCTGGAGCTATGTATTTTGGGGCTCAGTATTTATCACACGCAGTGGTGGAAGGAAATGAAATACAAGTAGTAGATTTTTTAGGTATTTATACTTTATTCAAGTACATTTGACAGTGGATAATTTTTACTTTTACTTCACTACATTTGAGAGCAGTATCTGTACTTTCTACTCCACTACATTTTTGAACAGGACTGAAAAGTAAAAAGTTTTCATATGATTTGAGGGTTATTTTTACCATGTTCGTGGTAACATCCTGACTAAGGTTTTCGAGTTCAAGCTTCGGCTTTGAGCAAACAAAAATAAGTACACAAAATTCATAAGAAAAAGTAAGAAATTGATTCATATTGTTACTGTCGAACAAATTATGTCTCATTTTTAACTAGTATTTAAACTTTAACAAATGAACAACACTTGTGTGAAATACTTTTACTTTTTACTCTTAAGTACATTTTTAAACAGGTACTTAAATACTTTTACTTAAGTAGACTGTTTTATGTGATACTTTTACTTGAGTAACTTTTTGCCTCTATATCTGTACTTTTATTTAAGTAACAAAATTGAGTACTTCGTCCACCACTGATCGTGTTTACATTTTCTTTGTAAAACTGCGGCGATTTGGGGTATTTTTTTATAACACAATTACATTTGAGCTGTAAAAAGTTGCATAAGTGACTTCAATGGCTAATTATTATTAATAATAATGCCTTAGTCTTATACAGCGCTTTTCCAGACGCGCAAAGTCGCTTTACAGTTTCGTGCATTATTCATTCCATATTCGGTGACGGTAAACTACTTTTGTTGCCCTGGGGCGGACTGATGGAAGTGAGGCCGCTCATCTGTGTCATCGGCCCATCCATACTAGGTAATGTGGGTGGAGTGTCTTGCCTAAGGACACAACGACTTTTTTTTTTTTTTGGCACTTGCGCCCCACTGTGGCACCTCATACTCCCTGCAGTTTCCCAAGTCCTGACCAGGCCCGGCCGTGCTCAGCTCCTGAGATCTGACGAGATCAGGCTTTGACCAGGAAAGTTATTATTAATTATTGACCAATAAGACATTCTGTGTACATTCTGTGTACATTCTGCGTACATTCTGCGTACATTCTGCGTACATTCTGCGTACATTCTGTGTACATTCTGCGTACATTCTGTGTTGCATCTCATGTCTTGCCATCAACGCGCCAGTGGGACTATGAATGAAGATGAGCCTGCATCTCCATGTTTATTAATTATATTTAATAAACAAACATAAACACTTTTTGTCACCTGTTTAAAAATCCTGTAGTATGTGGAAGCTTAAGTCTATTTTATTTAAACTAATAGAAATAATAGATCAACTATATACTTTTCTGATCATAAAAGGGTTAGCAGCAGATTTTTACTTTCCTAAAAGTGTAAAAAATAAATAAATCAATAAACAGAACTAGTTATTTTTAAACTGATTCTAGCGATCCAAACTTATTCCTCACTTTCCCAACCAATTCCGCGCATCCTAATTATTCACTGGAATGAGAATTTCTGAGCACTTTTCTCAACTTTCGGAGGCCAGAGCGGAGGTTGCCGTCATGATAAAGCTAACAAACACTAGCATGCTAACAGACACTTCACAGTTCGATGCAGACGGCAGACAGTGATCTCGTTTCGACCTTAAGAGCTGCTTTTATGATGTATCCGCACTGGGACGATGGAATGAAATCAAAAGAGCAGGAAGTGGCCTTACTTTGTGTCTGGTTGCTGGATAGTTTTTTGGCCTGAGCAGATGGACCCGCAGTGGGCTGGGAGGCTTCATATTAATGATTCTGACCCCAATCCCTCCTCTTCTCACCCTTTCTCCAATCTATCTCTCTTTTCTTCTCCTCTAACTCGCTCACTCTCACTGCTGTCTGCTTATACCCTGGAGAGAGATGGACGACACTTAACTTCACACCATTTAGCTTCTCAAGGCTGCTAAAATACCGTGTGCCAGTTTGTTGTGTGTACTTCTATGTGCCCGTGTGGACTTTATGTTTGGGCATCGGGCGCAGGTTGGCAGACGCAGGGCGATGCGGCGGCTAACGCTCTTCACAACCGACTGGTCAAATCTATGACGCTGCCTTGAGCTTGCTTTGGTCTCATCAGAACGAAAGGCCCATTTTTGCAGTAATGGAGTCAGAGTAGCGTCGGGGTGTTAGCCAAAATACCTGCGATGTCCCCGTCTGTTTGGCACTGGCACAGAAGAAGAAATAATTGTATTAAAAAACGCTTTAAAACTTCAGATTTTGGCAAACATTTGTATGATAAGTGTTGGCACTCAGAGATGTCCTTTTTATATTAAAGATTTTTCATTTCAAACTATGCCACATTCTTAGATCAGTTAACCCGGTGCGATAATCTGACGAACGAGAGTCTTAATTAAGTTAAACTAAGAAGAAAAGGAACAGTGGAAATGCGATACAGTTTTGTTGAACTAAAAGTACAAATTATTGTAAAAGGTCACTATGAAATCTTAATAGGATACATTATGTGGATGGTTCAAAATGTTTGGATGACTCCACGTCTTGATCTAACGCCCTCCAGTGGTCAAAGTGGGTGGAGCCACATACAGTCACATATGGGATTCAAACTGGTCCTGCCACACATGACAGACAAAAGAAATGGATTTATTATTATTTTTATTACCTTAAGGTTGGCGGTTCAATTCCAGAATACTCCATTTACTCCATTTGCTTGTGTTTTAAAGGTCCTACATTACACAAAAGTGACTTTTGTGAGCTTTAAATCATACCTGGAATTGTTTTTGTTTCAATTCACACATGTTTGAGTAACAACCTGGAGTTGTGTTTTGTTTCATTCACACATGTTTGAGTAACACTTTATTATTAGTCTGTCTACATCTCCAAACCTCAAAATGCTCTGTTCCACCTTGTGATGTCATGAAGCGGTAGTTTTCAAGTTAACAGCTCCTTTTAAGTTTAGTTCAGTAGAGATTGGCAATTCCAGAGCTGAAATTATTCAAATGATTCTAGTGAAGGTGTATGGATTTAAAAACACAGTGGAGCACTTCCTGTATTACCACATGACATCACAAGGTGGAACAGAATGTTTACTGTTTGAGAGAAGAACTCAGCTTAAATGTGCAGGGTTTGTGTGTTAAACATGTGTGAATGAAACGAAACACAACTCCAGGTCTGTTTGTGATGAGGAAACAACATTAGAACATAAATCACAGAATAGTGTAATACGGGACCTTTAATGTTCTGTGTGAGTGATTGCGAGGGCAGCGGGCTCAGGGGCGGCCATGTTGCTGTCCGTTAGCCTCAGGATGGCGTACAGTCAGTCCAGAGTGAATGAATAATATTGAGAAGCTTTGAGAGGCGTGTGAGGGTTGTTGACAAATGGATGCAAAGGCTGTTTCAAAGTTCAGTTTTATGAGCTGAGAGAGAATCAAGATCTACACTAACTACACTAACTGCCCCTTTAATAACGGCACATGTTCGGCACAAAGAGCTTCAGTTCATAATATTCGAACAAGTATTTGCTTAAAAATTATGCCCTAAACACAACTGAACGCACCCACTGAATAATTGTTAACCAGGGTCTGCAAAGAAGCTTTTAATGTTTGAATTTCAAAGACGTTTCAAAGGATTCCTTTGTGGAACATCCTGCTCCCAGCCTCATTCCCACCTTTTGGATTCAGCGCTAACTCTTTTAACGAGATAAAAGAGAAAGGACAACAGTAAGTAACTTCAGAAGCCTAAAGCCGTCTTTTGTTTGGTTGTGACGGGACGCTCCCCTCTGAATTGGGATGATGCCCATGACTTTGATATTAGTCTTATGGTCGGCTCCACAAAAAAAATCAGCTGATGAAACTTCAGTGCAACTCCCAAGTGTGTGGAAACAGAGGGCCAAATTATCACTCTCCCAGACGACTCTTGTTCTGACCCCGATGTTTTGGTCACAAGTTCTGTTTGGAGACAGGACAGGCCGAAATGAGTTTTCTCCACTGAGCGATGGTCCTCAGCGTTCTTGACAGCGCCAGGACCGACCGAGGCCCAGAGGCCACAGCCGCTCGGTCCTCACTCTAATAACAAGAGGCAAGGTGGATGTGCGGCTGGTAAAGGACGACTCCCGGGACGGCTGCTCTGGGAGGGGACCCCCCCGGGCACAGCGGGACACGCCGGAGGCTGAGTCGGGTCATACTGCCGTGTGTCATGTACTCGGCAATAATGAGGAAGAAACAGGATGTGGAGCAGTGGATGTTTCCAGTGTAACACGCCCCAATGTAGACAGATACAGAAATAACAGGTGTGCACATTACAATGATTGTATTAATGATAATGGTTAATGGTGTGTTTATATTTTTATTATTTTTCTTGGACAGTTAGTGAGGATGCACCGATATAATACTGGTATTTGGTATCGGCACCGATAGTGACATTTTTCATGGATCAGATATCGGTTCCAGATATCGGTCCAGTCGATATCTCATTTTGGATTATAAACTGATTTAATAAGACTATTTATGGGCCAATGTTGTTGTTACTGTTACAGTAATTATTGTAATTTGAAATGGTAAAAAACAGTTACAACACACGCTGGATTATGCTTTACTATTAGATGTTTGTGTTTAAAGGAAATAAATTATATTTTCAGTCTCTGGCATAAACTGTGTAAAGAAGTGGACTAAGTGAGTGTGACGTCACCCACAGCGTTCGGCTCCAGTCATAAAACCATAGACTGTATAAAGAAGTGGACTAAGGGAGTGTGACGTTACCCACAGCGTTCGGCTCCAGCTAAATGAAGCTCATCGAGGCTAACAGTTACAGGAGGGCGAATTTGGAGGCGAATTCCGACCCCGAGTATCATAGCAAACAAAGAGCCAATCCGGAGCGAGACTGTTGAAGGTAATGCCCCTTCCCGCCCGCACCACCGGTTTAGCACAGAGCGGATGCTTAGCAACGCTGTCAATCAAACCTGTTGCTAACGCTAGTGGGAGCGACCTCACGGAAAAAAGGTGCCTGATTGTCTGTTATGTTCATATCTTGATTTATGGACACAATAGTGAAATAAAAACCCCAGGATCATGTAGAGCGGGTTAATACAAACATTTTAAGACCAAAATGACGAGTCTGACAACAGCAGTTACAGAGAGAGGGGCCACAGTTTTCTAATGTAAAGTGAATTGGAGCCGATGGAGCCGGAAGCGCGTCCATGAGCACTTCCTGTTTGGAATGCGGCGGCTAACAGGTCAGCTGTGTCTATTTAAATATACTGTCTATGGTCTCTGCCCTGGTATCGATAATAGTTTCTTTCTATTATCGTCCTGTGTAAAACACTTTGGGCGCCGTAGGTGGTTGTAAATGTGCTGTATAAATAAAGTTGATCTTGACCTTTATACTGTTGTGTAAGATTTCAAATAAAAGGCTTGATAAAGACGAAGTGTACATACAAACCTAATCTAAACTGTGTCATTATAAAAAAAGACAACGGAAAGCCTAAAATGGAAACTGAAGTTAATTAATATTATGGTAAAAAAGTCATATTTTTATATAGCGCTTTTTCACCTTCAAGGCTCAAAGCGCTTTACATCAAGGAACCACTCACTCACACACACATTCATACACCAGTGTACACAGACACTGGGGGAGAAGTGGGTTAAGTGTCTTGCCCAAGGACACAACGGCAGTATTCATCTGTGGGACCTGGAATCGCACCGCCAACTTTCGGATCAGTGGACAAACACCAACTGAGCTACTACTGTCACCCCTTTTAAACTCGTCTTCGTATTTATTTTATTTATGCTGTATATTTTTTTTAATAGGGCGACAGCGTAAGATTTCTGATGATCTGAGAGAAATCATAAAATTAATTCGAAGAAGGGTGTTTATTGAACTCAAGTAACCCGCTCCTGCCATACGCTTCCCCAATGCAGCTGATGGTCTAATGCATAAGAAAAATATTCCCAAAGCCTATAACCAGCCTGCAGCCTTCACATCGGGATCTGAGGGACCAATCCCGGGAAGGAGAGCGAGCTTCATGTTCTTGACACTAATGAGGATATACAGTAGATAGATCAATGCACGATTTCCCAACTCCAAGCCAATCCACGTAGATATGAAAAACCAGGTGACATTTAAACCCGATTGGACGCCAGTGTTTGCGTGTAAGGAACGATATGGCTCCGTAGCTGGCCGGTCCTCACATGACTGCAGCTCAGTAACACTCTCCTTATCAGCCCTGTCCACTATTTGCTGGAGACTCCATATCTAGAGCAGGAAATCAAAATGGAAAGTAAAAAGCCCACACAGCTGGAACGTGCACTTAATGGAAGTCGAAGCCACACAGCCACTCCAAACCCAGACAGTGTTCGAGGTGAGATTCAGTTACAATATCTCCCACATGTGAAATCTGCACTGACCAGCTCCAAACAGAACGAGGTTGTCGTTTTATATTTTAAAGTCTATTACACATGACCAGGCCTGGGACGAAACTGAAATTTGGTGTCACGATTATCATGGCCAAAATAATTGCGATTAACGATTATATCAGGAAAATTATTAAAGTTGCTGACAAATTAAAAATGCTTTGGATGTGTTTTTGGATATGAATAATTATAATTTTAATATTACGAATAAGTTTCATATTGATACAACTGTTATAGACTTTGACTCTTTCTCACGATAAACCATATTGTTGTGTATAGTCCCGTCTCTACATATGATCATTTTTAACAAACATCTAGTTATTCCTCAGGTTGGTGTCGGGGGTCCTCTGGGGGGTTTCATTTTTTTAAAACAGTATCATTTGGTGAAATTCTTCTTCTTCTTCTTCTTCT
>KN483478.1:1756-18339 GCA_000787095.1 Periophthalmodon schlosseri | reverse complement strand
AGAGCGCGCACACCTCGGGTACAGAAGCAGCCGCAGCACGGTGGTCCCATCATCACTCACCTGCTCCACCGCTCCACTCCGCGCACATCCTCA
The DNA here is from genome assembly GCA_000787095.1 of Periophthalmodon schlosseri. NCBI lineage: Eukaryota > Metazoa > Chordata > Actinopteri > Gobiiformes > Gobiidae > Periophthalmodon > Periophthalmodon schlosseri. Next base: position 18,246 of record KN483478.1, on the reverse strand, counting down.
TCGCTTTGCCCCGGTCCGAACGCTCTGACCCGGGACTGAATATGTCGGAACTCTCGGTCAACGACCACTTGGAAGGGATTTTATCGGATTTTGAAGGTATGTGCTCGTTATGTGTCCCCTCTGCTTCCGAAAGTTTGGTGAAAAGTATGCGATGTGACGTGAACAGAACATAGCTGTCCAACTCTGGCTATTAAACCGAGGAAATACTTGCCCTGCAACCATTTAATTTGCGGTTCAACATCTTCAAACATGCTCATACTTGAGCTTTTGTCTGAGAAATCTATAGCCATGGGTCACGCCACAAGTTGTGCACTCTAAATTGCGCCGTTTACGCACGGGATTTGGCTTCACTTTGTTGTTTGGTACTGTGAAAAAGTGGGACATTGGCTCAATAGGTGGCGAGTGGACAATGCGTATAGAAGAATTTGTAATACGAGAAAAAGTGGAAGAGGGAATGTGCTATTGTTTTATACAGGATGTACGCATGGGTTTGTGGCTCCAAAACTGCAAAAAACGATCAGGAATTTTGTGTTTTTATTGTCCCGTAGCTATAGGCCAGTTTTCCCGAAAGAATGTCTCGTTTTCGGTTAGTGGCTGGCTGTGCTGTAGCCCCGAGGCGCTGCGTAATTACAGTAGAGGAGAGTGAAGGAGAGGACAGGTAGGAGCAGAGCGGAGTTAATGGGACCCGTGTAACATCAACTGCCCGCCGCGGTGAAGCCTCCAGCGGCAGGGACACGGGTGTAGAGGGGGTGGGGGATAACTCTTATCACAACGATCTAACACAAATTTAGATTGCGCCAAAGCTGGGGGTGTAGCCATTGAGTATTGTTACTTCTAAATAGGCAATTAGCCTTTTACTCAAAATACAAAGCGGTAAAAACATGAAGTTAATGTAATGGCAAAGATAAAACAACAAACATGGGGTACCTTTTTTTTGTTGTTGTTTTTTTGTTTTTTAGCTTTCTACTATGTTTTTACTGTCTGTGTAATCCCTCAGTCATTCAGATATGATCCATAGCAAAAGAAAAATTCAATTCTCTCAACTGAACAAAAGTTTCAAGAGTTTTACTGCTTGGTGAGCGCCGAAACATCTTCACTTTGTCCAGTTGACAGAATAGAATTTTTGTTTTATGGACCATGTTATTATGTTGTTCCCTCATCAAAACATGCCAGGAAGCGATTTTAGATGTCACCCATGCATGTTTCTGAGTAATTTATATATGTAATCTATTGGAACCCTCCTTACGGTTAGCTGTAAGATTCTGTGCAATGCTCCGCCCACAAGCCTACGCCACTGTAACCACGCCAAACTTGGCCGTGCAAAAGTCCAGCTTGGTTGCAGGAATTACCCGTTTGTGTTCTTCCACTGACGTATAGTTTATCTGCGTTGTGTATAAATGGCCAGAACATGGTGCTGTCTTTCGTAGTTTATTATGTATAAACAACATAAATACTGGTCAGAAAACCACGGCTCAACACGGCGACGCTCATCAACAACATCAGTCGTGCCCGACTCTCATCAACTGGCTTTGTATAATACAGTTAAATGAAAATGTTTTACAAAAAAATAAAAAACATGTACCTGTATAAACAACATAAATACTGGTCAGGAAACCACAGCTCAACACGGCGAGCAGGACTCTATAAGAATAGCAAGTCACATTAGCATTTAAAAGTTAGCTTCTGTCACAACATGTGTAACAATCCATTACTGTGTAATAACTCAGACCTTGTACAAAATATTGGCTCATAAATGTCCCAAATGACATAAATAACGTGTACACTTAGGCAGTAATCCTATAATGAAAAATTAAACAAATACACAATTTATAATGACAGAGCTAAAGTCTGTGACCCACCTCGTGCCCGACTCTCATCAACTGGCAACGTGCTCACGGTGCCAGGGGCACTTATCACTACCCGTCACCACAAGAGGGCACTGCTCAATGAAAATACATGAGCCCAAATAAAAATAATGACAAGTGGAACCAAATACAATTTAATCTCCGTTACACCACCCTACGTCACCCATGATCCCACACGACAATTCTCCGTAAATAAACAAAAGCATGATACAAAACTGCACACAGCAACTTGACAAGCCTGATGCGATGTGTAGTAGTTTCATTAGTGGGATGCAACTGGTTGTATTGTGGTAGCGCTCTGAAGTAAAATACCCCCTCTTTAATACCCCATAAAAGTAAAATACTCCCTCTTTTAAAAAGTTCAGACTCTTTGTCATACATGTAGGATTCAAAAATGCCATTAATGAAGAGGACGGAGCCTATCAGTTCAGATCTGTATTATGCTTTACAATGGCATAGTGGCACAGTGACTGGTACTTCTGCCTCACAGCCAGAAGGTCCAGGGTTCAACTTCTGGGCAGCATTTGTCTTTCTGTGTGGAATTTGCATGTTCCTCCTGTGTCTCTGTACGTAGTTTGCATGTTTTCAAGGTAATTTTGAGAAATAAACCACTTGTAATTGAGTAAATACTTGACAAATACATTTATTGCCATGATGTGGTCCTAGTAAAGTAATAATATCTCCATGGAGACAAGCAGGTGGCAGATCCTTCATCAGAAATTTACACAGTGCACCTTTAAGTAAAAGATTCTAAACTAAATTACAGTATTTGTCAGACAATTAGCTTAAAGGTCCTATATTACACAAATTTGAGTCCTGTGACCTTTAAGCCATGTTAAAACAGTGTTACCTCATCAAAAACATACATGGAGTTTGAGTAACCCTTTATTATTAGTCTGTCTACATCTCCAAAGCTCAAAATGCTCTGTTCCACCTTGTGATGCCATGAAGCAGTGGGTTTCAAGTTCACAGCTACCTTTTAAATTTTGTTTATTAGAGATGGCAATTGCAGGGCTGAAACTATCCAAATGATTCTAGTGAAGTGAAGTGTATGGAGTTTAAGAACATAGTGGAGCATTTCCTGTGTTTCCACATGCCATCACAAGGTGTTTTCTGGAGTGTTTTCTGCTTGAGAGGAGAACTCAGCCTAAATATGCAGGGTTTGTGTGTTAAACATCTGTAAATGAAATAAAACACAACTCCAGGTCTGTTTTTGTTGAGGAAACATTATAACATAGATCAGAAAATAGCATAATATGGGCCTTTAATTCTCCCATTTGATCAGTTTTGTATAAGTGCCACAACATGTGCCATACATTGCGCTGACTTTGTGAATGCAGTGTGTGGGCGTGGGGTTGTGATGTAGTGAGCTCCTCCTCTTCCTCACAGTATTGTATTGTTTTGTTGAAGCTGCTGGAGGGACGTAGATGACAAAGAGTTTGGGCGAAGCATGAATCCAGTGCCTCATGTCAAACAATAGTGCCATATTGATAGTTTGCAGTAACATCACACTGAGGGATGAGGGTCATGAGTTTATGTCTATGGAGGAATGTTCAGCACTCACCATAGTGACAAAATGCACACATTAGCAAACACAGTCTTAGAACTTCTGCTAAACTGACTTTTTCCCTCTAATATTGTATCTTAATTGTGAGTTACAGTTACTTTTACTTAAGTAACTTTGTAATAAAATTGTTTTCAGACCCCATACTTTGAGTCCTACTTGAGTAATATATTGTACAGTGTAACAGTACACTTACTTGGGTAATATATTGGACAGTGTAACAGTACTCCTACTTGAATAAAGGTTTTGGTTCCTCTTCCCGCTGTGAGTGACTCTAAAGTGACCTGAGCTTCATGTCGACACTCTGAACTGATCACACCCTTCAGATGTGATTTAGTTTAGTCTCATTTTTATGCCTGTCCTTTTCAAATACCACACAGTTCCTCTGAGGTATGTTTCCATCGGTTCACCTTCTGAACAGGCCATTTGAGTTCATGCTATAGCTTCTAAAGAGGTTTAACGTAAAGTCTTATCACTGACATCGGCCTCGGCCTGTAGTACTGCTGTCGTTTAGTCAATTAATCGGTTGATGAAGTCATAGTCAACCAAAATTTTTATTAGTTGACTAATCATTTTATTTAGATGATAAGGATTTATATGGGACAGCAGCAGAAAGGAGAAGTGAGTTATTTGAAGATTTTGGTATTTTTTGTGTTTATTTGTAAAAAGGCAGCTTAAACTCATGATTCACTATTTTAATCTATCTAAATACATTGTTTCCTAGTACTATTTTCTGCATAAATAGTAGTTTTTGCATGAACTCTTGCAAAAACTTGTGAATGCATCTTGAGCTTTTGCAATGTCCCCTTTTTAGTCGACAAATCGATCAGTAGGACATGTCATATAGATACATTTTATATCTTGTTTATTAAGAAAACATGAGTTGTGCTTGAGAGGTCAGTCACTCATGTAGCAGAGCCCTGCACCCGGAGCCGTACCTGGACTAGGGATGGGACAATAAACAATAATATCGTTTATGGTGATAAAAGGGTTGACAATAATCATTCATGGGATATTTTATATATATCGTGATAATGCAACAAAGATAATTGCCGTTATATCACCAGAATATGCAGAAAAAAAATATTTATTCACAGGGGAGTCGACAGGGGAGCAAAGGGGCCCAGAATTGGAGCCTTTTCCTATTAATTTGTATCAGAGGGGGGCCCATGTGAGGCTTATTGCCCCAGGCCCAAATTTCAGTAATAATAATATTCTCTGCTAAAGCGTAGTTGTTTTCACTGAGATCAAAGTACAAAACTGTACCAGTAGTTTAAGCATGGAACATATTCATAATATTAAAATTATTATGATTCATATCCATAATATAAACTGTCAGCAACTATATAATATAAACTGTCAGCAACTTTAATAATTCTCGTAATTGTTTATCGCAATTATTTTGGCCATGATAATGGCCATGATAATTTCAGTATCCCATGCCTAGCCTGGACCATGCCAAACTGTGCCCAAGTGCCCCAAGGCAAATGGTCTGTGTACCAGGCAAAGGGAAATGTGGTTTTACTCTTAGTTGAGTTCTTGTTTCCGCAAATACTTTTTCACTCTTACTTGAGTAATTTCCTGAACCAACATTTTGTACTTCTACTTTTTAGATGATTTGGTAGTAATAAGGAGTATTGTTGTCACAATACTAAAATTTCAAACTCGATTTCGAAAGAGTAGACTCGATACTCAATACTGATTTCAATAGCACAATTATTTTAAAAAATTAAAAGTTAAAGATTCTTTCTTTAGACAGTAGAATGTGATTTTCAACATTAAATCTTTGTACTTTGTGTTCTATTCCCATGTGGCCTTATATCTGTGTAATCCCTCAGTGGTCCAGGTAGGTTCCATAGTGGTCCAGGGGCGTATGTGTCCATGTGTCTATGAAAGATACAGCTCATGATCATTTTAAAGCTGGCATTTATTAAGCACTGACCCAGTTTCCTTACTACCTGTACGTGCTGCCTCAGAGTCCTCAGGTGCATGAGGACCTGACCACTGCTGCATCCTTAGGGGCCTTCTGGTGACACAGATCAGGGTGGCCCTGTCCCGTGCTGGTACACCTCCGGATCCCACGACTTCCTGACCATATAGTGCCGAGGGCCAGACGGCTTCACCCAAAACAGAGCAGACTTGGGACATTCCAGGAGGCATTAGGCAGTGGAGCAGAAAGAGGAGGGATCCAAGCCACAGAGGAGGAGAGAGTGGGATCAAAGATTAAAGAGTATAAAAATCAGCTTTTAAACATGTCTAATGTCTAATGTAATTTTCTCATCAAATACATATCTGGAATTGTTTTGTCTCATTTTGTTATGACAGGTTTTCATATATTTCTAACTATGACTTGTGGTAAATATTTATCATAGATTTACATCAATTAAATGAACTGTATGTAGCCTGTGCTCTTACTGTTTTTTGTTTTTCTTAAAGGTTCTACAATCACAATTGAGCCGGTGTTGCCAGAGCCTTAACCTGTAGATAGAGGACACATACAAGTTTGTCTCATTCTCAGTATATGGACAGGCCTCATGTGAAAGCTCAGAACCTCCAGAATTCACTCATTGAGCTGCAGAGGCTGCACTGGCACTGATTCATGATTGGCTGCAGGGGCTGGGGTTTAGGTAGTGACGATTCAGATCAGAGTCCTTTTCATTTAGACTAACTGAATTTCAGCATTGGAACTGGCAACTCAAATGAGAGACTCATTCTATTTTCTGATTGGATAATTGTCTTGACAACCAAAACACCAAATTATAACATAAATAAATGAGACATCAATATAAAAAATAAGTTGAAAAGAAAAGTACAAAAAAACAAAGTAGCGCTGAGTTCTAAAACAGAATCCATCTACTTGTGTCATCAACGTTGAAAATCCCCTCAAAAATGCAGAGACAATTTAGGTTTAAGCATTAAAAAATAAATAAATAAATAAAGGTACTAGGTGTCACTTATCATATTTTTATTAGTCTAATCATAAATATTGTGTAATTTAGACATGTTTTGGCCATTGTTTACGCTATAGTTATAGTTGTGGAATTACCCATGTCTAACCAGGAAATTAAGTTATTAACTTAACCAAAATTTAAAACTAGGAAAACAGATTTCTTTTTTGTCATATGTGCTGTAACTGTTTTACATGACACGTCCGAATCCAAGGTCCCCCATGTTTTTAAAGTCCAGACATCTTCACCAAACGTCTCCTGGTTTCTATTTACCTCTGTTAAAGAGGGGGTATTAACTGCTAACACATAACATATTTAGATCACCATGTTACCTTTTACTGTTATTAAAATGTTATATTCACCCAAAACAACATATTAATATGTTTAATAAGTTTTACTTTCAGTTTGACGCTCTTAGAGCGTGACATCACAACACAATCAGCATCCATCCAGTTAATGAAACTACTGCACATCGCATCAGGATTGTGAAGTTGCTGTGTAGTTTTGTATCATGCTTTTGTATATTTATGGAGAATTGTCATGTGGGAACATGGCTGATGTAGGCTTATGGACTGAGCATTGCACAGAATCTTACCTGGGATAGATTGCTAAATTACTCAAACGTGCTTGGATGACATTTGAATCTCTTCAGGCATGTTTTTGATGACAACATTATAACATAGTAGAAAAGCTCCAAAAAGTCAATTTTGCACAATGCCCTCTCTTTCAACACATTTTCCAGTTTACTCTTAGCAGACATAGTTTTTTTAGCTTGTTTTTAGCTTTTTCACTGTGTCGAAGATGCAAGCGTAGTGCTCTCTGCAGTATATTCAGCTTTCATACAACCAGGACCAGAACTAAACACATGCATTATTCTCGTTCTTCTACAAATATATATAGATATATTGTCTCTATTCATCCTTTCCTGGTTAAATACAATAAATAAAAATATTTGCCTCAAAATATCAGCAAAACTTACCAGCTCTTGGTTCCTCTGATCCTCAAAAACTGTCCCTGAAAAACTCTTCATATCAACTTTAAGATGTCCAAAATGATGTGTTTACCTTGCTGATTCCTGCTTGATGGTTGAATTTCTGCTATTGCATATATAGTGATATAGTCTATCACTAGTAAATGTAATGTTGGCAGCACAAATGTATTTCATTTCATCATTTCATTATAACTACTTTGGGCGTTAGATGGGGATCACCTGTGCACTAGATGACAGAATGACTTTATTTGTCCCTGAGGTTTTTTTCCTTCATTTTCAGTGAAGTGCACACCAGAAGCAGAACATTTTCCCAAAATAGACTTGCCTTAGCCTACATATCTTTGATGCCCAAAGGGTGCAAGCGAACTGCCCAAGAAAGTTGAAAAGTCAATTCACAGAGAACAGGTGACTTAAATGTATGGTAAGGGTCCATAATCTACCCCCATGTAGACTAATAAGTGACATTGTGATATCAATAGCCTGTAAATAAATAAATGCATACTGTGGAACATTCCAGATAAAACATCTCCAGGGAGACAAGCACCAGAAAAAAATGAACATCTTATTTTCTTTTTACATAGAAAAAGACGAAGTCTAAATCTGTCAACTGGACAAATCGTTGTAGGAGTGAAGATGTTTTGCTGCTCATCCAAGCCGCTTCTTCAGTTCTAGTCAGATTGCTGGTGGACACTGCCTTATATCTATCTATCTACCTATCTCTTAGTTCTATTGAAGGCCCATTTTGGATAACCGCAAGCAGAGAGCGCTTTGTCCACGTGTTGTTCCTCCACTTTTCCCTCTGTGTTTGTGGGCACCACTTGAGCTGTGTGTTGTAGAGTACGGATAACTCCAAGTTTGTGCTGCAGTGGATGGTGTGAATCAAACAGTAGGTATTGGTCAGTGTGTGTGGATTTCCTGAAGACTTCTATCTGGAGACACCGGTCCTCTCCTATTGTTACTGCACAATCTAAGAAGGCCAGTTTGTTCTCCTTGGCTTCTTCCCGTGTGAACTTGATGTTTGGATACACAGCATTAATATGTGCAGTAAAGGGTTCCAGCTCTTGAATTTTGATTTTTGTCCAGTTGTCATCCACGTATCGATACCAATGCGTGGGTGGAGTGCCTGGAAATGAGGCCAATGCATCCTGTTCAAATTGTTCCATGTATAAGTTTGCCATAATAGGAGAGACCGGTGAGCCGGTGAGGTTTATTTAATGGTGCCACCACATGACTGAAATCTCTGATAAAGCGGTGATAGAAATTAGCAAAACCAATGAATCTCTGGAGCTGCTTCCTGCTGTTGGGCGTGGGCCACTCAGTAACCACCTTCACCTGTCCATTCCCCACAATAAAGCCCAGAAAACTGACCTGGTCTGCGTGAAATTCACACTTCTCCGCCTTTACAAAGAGTTTGTTCTCCAGGAGACACTGAGGACTTGATGGACATGTAACCGGTGTTCCTGAGGGTTCTTAGAGAAAATGAGAATGTCATCCAGATAAACAAAAAGAAAGCGGTTAAGAAAGTCCCGTAAAACATCGTTAATCAAAGCTTGAAAATCTGCTGGAGTGTTGGTTAATCCAAAGGGCATGACCAGATATTCAAAATGACCTAACGGAGTTTTGAATGCAGTTTTCCATTCGTCCCCCTCCCTTATACGCACTGCTGAGATCTAGCTTGGTGAAAATGGTGGCCCCGTGAAGAGGCGTGAAAGCAGAGTCTATGAGTGGTAGTGGATATTTATTTTTGATGGTTATGTTGTTAAGACCCCTGAAGTCAATACATGGCCTCAAAGTCTTGTCTTTCTTGGCCACAAAAAAGAATCCGGCTCCCAAAGGCGAGGAGGACCGACGGATAATACCAGCAGCTAGTGAGTCCCGGATGTATTGCTCCATGGCCTCCCGTCCAGGTTTCGAGAGGTTGTACAGTCGACCGGAGGGCAACGGAGCACCAGGCAGGAGATCAATGGCACAATCGTAGGGTCTGTGGGGAGGAAGAGAAAGAGCCCGGCTCTTACTGAAAACCCTCTCCAGGTCATGATATTCCATAGGCACCAAGGTGAGATCGGGCTTCTCTGGGGAATGTCCAAGGGAAGAGTTGGCCTCCCCTGCTGGGGACAAAGCAGACTGCAGACAGTTAGTGTGGCAGAAGGAGCTCCACTCCATTATCCTCCCACTGGACCGGTCGATGAGGGGGTTATGTTTAACCAGCCAGGGATGACCCAGAATGAGAGCTGTAGTAGGAGCGGAGATGACATAAAATCTCTTGAGTTCATGATGATTTCCAGACAAGAGGACGGACATGGGTTCAGTGACGTGAGTTACCTTGGCAAGGAGCTGTCCGTTAAGAGTTTGTGGATTCTTGAGCGGCTCCAACCCAACCCCGATCTGCTCAGTCACCCGGTGGTCCAGGAAATCCTCCTCAGCCCCTGAATCAAGTGCCAGGATAGGAAGTGAAACAGTCTTAAAACAAAGCGTAGACTCAATTAAGAGCTGATTGGAGGGTTTATCTGGGGCGGACTGCTGGCCCACCAGTGTTCCCAGACCTACTGATGGGCGCCCCTTTTTAGGCCGAACCGGACAAGTAACGAGGAGATGTCCCTGCTTCCACAATAAAAAGAGGAGATGTCCCTGCTTCCCACAATAAAAGCACTCACCTGCCTGAAAGCGCCGCTGACGCTCCTCTGCAGAGAGGTGTGTTCGGCCCAACTGCATCGGTTTGTCCGGCGGGGATGGTGTAAGAGGCGGGCTGGGTTTCCGAGGGAAGACAGAGCGGCCCGAGGTGCAGAGCGGAGAACGACGTCTCTCCCTCTGTCGGTTCTGGAGACGGTTATCGATCTGGTTAGCTAGGGAAACCAAAGACTTAAGGTTGGGAGGTTCGTCCCGGGAAATCAGTTCATCCTTCATTTTATCACTTAGCCCTTTAACAAAGACGGCCCTCAGCGCGCTGTCGGACCAATCCACCTTCAATCCAAATTCAATAGGATCGTTCTGTCGTAAAGGCCGGGGCACCAAAGATACAGACTCGGCTAAACAGTTTACAAAGGTTATTTACAGGAAGGTAAATGTGCAAGTAGACGTTGGAGTCAGTGGTGGAAGGCTGGGCTGGCGGACGGTGTGCAGGCGTGGGTCGTGGGTGGCAAGGCTGAGTGCTAGGAGTGATTACTGGACGAAGTGAGTGGAGCACGGATAGTCCAAGGAGCGGGATCTGAACAGAGACAAGGAAGTTTAACACGATGAGCAAAAACAAGAACGAGACAAGAAGCCAAGCGTAGACTGTACCACGGTGGATACATTGACGATCTGGCGACGAGTGTCAGGCAGCCGGCTCCTTACGGTGGATACATTGACGATCTGGCGACGAGTGTCAGGCAGACCGGCTCCTTTGTACTCTCCAGAGTAGGCTTGATTGACAGATGAGATGCAGGTGCATAGTGGGTGTAGACAGAGGCTCCGCCCAGCTCCTGCTCCAGACACAGAAGGGGAGGGGAAAAACAGCACAAAACACGAAGGCTAGAGTGGATTCATGACAAATACGCTCACATCCACAGTTAGATGGGACATTGGAACGTCAAAGGCAGTTTTCTCCAAATGCATTTTTTCAGGACATAAGGATCACCTCTTAAAATAGCACCTACACACACCAAACTTTACAACCTTGAACTCAACAAATTTGTGACAAATCGTACAGAAGGATTTTTCATTTAATTCCAAGCTTGATTTATTAAAGTTTTAACTCAAAAATGGAGGTGAAATTTGAATTTTTTGGCAATTTTTTCAGTCAGATCTAGTTCAGATCTTAAATACTAGATCTAGTAAACTAGATCTAGATACTGAGATATCCAGAATTCTCTCTGTATATATTTTAGTATCTAATATGACAACAAAATGAAGCAAGAAATTTAGACCTGTCTCGTAAATGTACCAAAAATGGTCAATTTTGGTTTTTAAACATAAAATGCCTTATTTTTGAAATTACATGATGAAAAACTTGTAATACATTTCTACATTTTCTTCATACATTTATGTGAGTAAACTACAGAAGTTTTATATTCATATCTCTAAATTTTTTTTTTTTTTTCCAATTCATCTGCAGTGTCTTTGCAGGCAATTTTTAAGAAATGTGATTCTCCTGTGAAGTTATATTTCCCTTGTGCTTTGGAATGTCACAATTATTTGATTAATCACTATTTAACCAAAGAACTAAAATCATAGTTGTGGGAGAAGCAAACTTAAGTCGAGACACTACAGGCAAAACTCTTTTCTTTTTGGTCATTTTGATTTCTGAATATGAGCAGCAGACTTCCTGTGCATCACCTCGTTCTGCTTTGTTTCATTGTGGGACACATAGAGCTGACAAGTTGCGTATTTATTCATAAATCAGAATTTGATGATGTCATGATTTCAGATGGAGGGCAGGAGCCTATACAACTCTATGGGAGAGTAGTATAATTGTTATTTGTTTGGGAGTAGCTCCACAAACTTGTGATATTCATTTTATAGCTTAAATTCCTTTCAACTGACAACAATCACATCATTAGGGTTGAATAATGGCACTACTTTGTGAAGCTATTGTGACAAACCGATTTCACCTTTGTTTATTTACCATAAACCCGGTCAACAAATCTGCTATCTGACAGTTAAACAGCAAATTTGGTTTTACATTGTCTTTAAAATGTAAAAAGGAAACAGGAACTTATTTTCACCTAATATGGTCATGTCCAGTCATTCATTCATTCTGGTCTAAATAAGTGGGATTTGTGTGTTAAACATGTGTGAATGAAACAAAACTCCAGGTATGTTTGTGATGAGCAAACAACATTATAACATAGATCAGAAATAATGTAATATGGGCCCTTTAAGCTATATAACACATAGATCTGACCTGTGGGGATTTTGGGATGTCACGTGAACACAACCAACTTCTTAATCCGATCGCTAAAAAAAGCAGATGCCCTACCATTCCAGCCTGTATGACACAGGCTGGAATGGTAGGGCAGTCAGCCCCCCACCCCCTCCCCCCTCTGGTCCTCCACTCTGTTTCATTAGAACAAGAAGAAGAATTTAACATGGCTTAGTCCGGGACAAGTCTGGAGCTGTCAGCCCGCCACACAAAGTGTGGATCAGACACACGCACCAATGAGAGAGCTGGCAAAAGCATTAGAGCACGAGAGGGAGGTAACAGGAGAGAGGGAGAGACAGAGGACACACACAAACACACGCAATTGCAACCATATTATTTCCCACAACACACTCCTCTCCTTACAAAACAACAGCAAGTATTGTACTTATGTTCATTTCAAGGTAAGTGTCCACCCTCAACACACACATCAAATGCAGCTTAGCCAGAGTTAACACAGCAACTACCCTGGAGGTCAGATACCCCCCCCGCCCCCACATACACACACACACAGGCACCTCTCTCTCTCTCTTTTTCTCTGGCTCTATCACACAAACACACACACATTTGCTCTTTATCTTCTTCTCTGTTTCTCTCTGACAGACACAACTACTGAACACACTTCAGAAACACAGATAGGGCCTGTATTAACACAAGCATGCTCAGTCAGGTGTTTTTTCCAAACTACATCACAGATTTTCTTACCTTGTTGGAGTGAGAAGGTAGCCACTCGGAGCAGTTCCTTTATGTGAGTGTCAGTCAGAATGGACCGATGCTTTGATTTTACATGTTTCAAGGTAGAAAACACAGACTCACAGACGTATTTTGACGAGAACATCGACAGCAGCTTGCGAGCAGCTCTTTTTACACATGGGTATTTTTCAGTTGGCACAGCTCTCCTAAACGTAACATGGCCTTCTTTCAAAAGAGATTTCAGTCTGTCGTCCTCGCGTAGCTCAATCATCTCCGGTTCACTCGCTGCATCTTTGAATTTTTTATTATCTGGAGCCAAGGTTTCAATTACATCCACAAAACACTGTTTTAAAGACTCTCCTTCATTGTATGTTTTTTTAGTACAGGCAATGTTCCACACCACTTTATAGGATGAAAGGGTCACAGTTTCTCCATGCTTGTTCAATTGCTGAAACATTTGAGACTGTCTTTTTACCTGGCTTTTCACGGTGCTCAATTTGTGCTTGCGTAGTTCAGTACCTTTGGGGAATTCTCTGTCAATATTAACATGGAGATTGCTAAAATGACGCTGAAGATTTGAAGCCTTGAAATGTGATATCGTGGTATTGCATATTAAACATAGCGATTTGCCATTCCGTTCAATAAAGAAGTAAGCATCTTCCCTTTCTTCCAGAAATGTCCTGCATTTCCTGGCATTAGATGTAACCCGAACAGATGATTGGCGGTCACTTGCCTGTCAGAAGCAGCGTTAAAAAAGAGGAGAGGAGAGACAGAGGAGACACAGAGGAAAGACAGAGGACACAGAGGAGAGACAGAGGAGACACAGAGGAGAGATAGAGGAGACATGGGAGACACAGAGGAGAGACAGGACAGACAGAGGAGACAAAGGAAAGACAGAGGAGAGAGCGCAGGCAAAAGCATTAGAGCAAGGGAGGGAGATAACAGGAGAGAGAGAGAGAGAAGAGAGACAGAGGAGACACAGAGGAGAGACAGAAGAGAGTCAAAGGAGACACAGAGGAGAGACAGGAGACACAGAGAAGAAACAGAGGATAGGCAGAGGAGACACAGAGGAGACACAGAGGAAAGACAGAGGAAAGACAGAGGAGACACAGGAGAGACAGAGGAGAAACAGAGGAAAGACAGAGGAGACACAAGAGGAGAGCCAAAGGGGAGACAGAGGAGAGAGCGCAGGCAAAAGCATTAGAGCGAGGGTGGGAGATAACAGGAGAGAGGGAGAGAGAGGAGACACAGAGGAGAGACAGAGGAGAGAGAAAAGCATTAGACCAAGGGAGGGAGCGCGAGAGAGGGAGATAACAGGAGAGAGATGAGAGAGAGCAGCCAAAAGCATTAATGCGAGGGAGGGAGGGGATAAGAGGAGAGAGGAGAAAGAGAGAAAGAAGCTCAAAGCATTAGAGAGAGGGAGGGAGAGAGAAAGCAGGGGAGAGGGAGAGAGATAGGCAAGAAAGAGGAGAGAGAACAGATAAAAGCATTAGAGCGAGGGAGGGAGAGAGAAAGCAGGGAAGAGGGAGAGAGAGGTGAGAGAGAGGAGAGAGCGCAGCCAAAAGCATTAGATCTAGAGAGGGAGAGCGATAACAGGAGAGAGGGAGAGAGAGGCGAGAGAGAGGAGAGAGCGCAGCCAAAAACATTAGAGCGAGAGAGGGAGAGAGATAACAGGAGAGAGAAGAGAGAGCGCAGCCAAAATTAGAGTGGGAGATAACAGGAGAGAGGGAGACAGAGAAGAGAGAGCAGCCAAAACCATTAGAGTGAGAGAGGGAGGGAGAGATAACAGGAGAGAGGGAGACAAAGAGGAAAGAGCAACTAAAAGCATTAGAGTGAGGGACGGAGGGAAAAATAACAGGAGAGAGGGAGAGAGAGGGGAGAGAGAGAGCAGCCAAAAGCATTACAGAGAAAGAGGGAGGGTGAGAGCGAGAGGGAGAGGAACAGGAAAGGAAAACAGAAGAGAGGGAGAGAGCATTGCAGTGAGGGACGGAGAGAGGAGAGGAAACCATGAGAGAGGGAGAGAGAGGAGATGAAGAGAGAGCAGCGAAAATCATTACAGCAAGAGAAGAGAGGGAAGGAGCGAGAGCAGCCAAAAGTGAGGGGGAGGGGAAGAGAGAGGGAGAAAAAGAGAGTGTGGGGAAAAGAGAAAGGGAGATAGAGTGTTTTTAGAGAGAGCAGTTAAAAGTATTAGAGTGAGAGTAAGAAGGAAGGAAAACATGAGAGAGAGACAGAGCTAGAGGGAGAGAGGAGTATAACCATTAAGAGAGAAAAGGAGGGAAAAAGAAGTAAAGACAGAGAATTAAAACAGAGCGAGGGGAAGACGGGCAGAGAGAATAAAATAAGGGAAGGGAAATATCTAAGGGAAAGGGGAGGAGGGATAGAGAGAGATGGTTTGGACAGAATCTTTGCTTTTCTTTCCTTTGTTAATAAAGCTACAATTTGCAGAGTGGTTAACATTTGACATTTGGGAATTTTTTTAGACCCTCGTGCCTCAAAGGTTAGGACAGAGCTTGGCCCCTGACAGTGCACCAGAGCAGGCAGCGCAGCACCCTAAGGAAACACGTGTGTGGGCGCGTATTCATCACAGTGTGGGGACTAAAACCTGTACACAGCATGCAGAACTGCTTACTTTACGTGGACAAAAATCTGGTGATGTTTATCCTTTATTATTAGATCAACAACATGGTTTAAACTTCAGAAATGGGTTAGGTTAATGGGGCTGTACTAATTTTTTATGTTGTACTTAGTCAATTTTGTCCCAGGACAGATATATTGTATAAGCAGCTCTTAAGGTCAAAGTAAGTCTGCTATGTTCTGTCTGTATCTAATTATAAAGCATTTTTATCAGCCTTGAACCAGTAAGTGGTGAATAATTAGGATTCTCTGAATGCATAAGGTAAGTGAGGAATTACTGTGGACCACTGCAAACCATTTAAAATGATGCATTCCGCTAATGAAACTACTGCACATCGCATCGGGTTTGTGAAGTTGTAGTGTATTGTTTTGTATCATGCTTTTGTATATTTATGGCAAAATTGTTGTGTGCGATCTTACAGTTAATCGTAACGAGGGTTCAAATAGGGCCCAGAGATTGCTAAAATACTCAAACATACATGGATAAAACCTCTTCAGGCATGTTTTTGATGAGGGGACAACATTGTAACATGGTTGAAAGCTCAAAAACGTTAATGGTAAGGTTACAGCATGGTTCTGTGGTTCTATAATGTACCCTGGATAAGGCACACCCTCCATGGGCACACCCCCCTTGGCCTTTGAAACCAATACGTCATCTTTGGTTCATCTTCTAGATCTTATTATACTTCCATGGGTTCGCGCTCCAAATGAATTAATGTAAGTCAATGTAATGTCCCCAAAAAGCATGGAAACCTAACGTGTGTGTAGGGGGGTGGTCTTACAATAGCATTAGCGTGAGGTGATGCTACGCTAGCTCTGGTCACTGTAGGTTTTTACAAGCTCAGGGCTGTGATTTTGGAGCGACTGGAATGCGCCGTCCAGATGTGTGCCCCCCCCC
>KN483477.1:163462-172065 GCA_000787095.1 Periophthalmodon schlosseri | reverse complement strand
ACATAAGTCCTGTGCTCAGCTCTCTGCGCTGGCTCCGGCGGCTCAGAGATGTTAAAGCAGCTCTGCTTGTGAACAAGTCTCTACATGTCCTCACACCAAAGTACATCTCCCACATGTTAGTGCCATATGAACCATCTCGCACTCTGAGGACCTCAGGGACCAGCCTGAACCATCTCACACTCTGAGGACTTCAGGGACCGGTCAGGACTAAATATGGGGAATCAGCATTTCAGTTCTATGCAGCTAAAACCTGGACCAGTCTTCAGAAAGATGTGAGACAGGCCTCTACTTTGACAATGTTTAAATCTAGGCTCAAAACAGTTCTGTTTAGCTGTGCATATGACTGAAAGGTTTTTATTCTGCACTTTTCTCTTTTAATGTTAGTTTTATGATGATTATTTGTGATTATTTATGTTTTGATTTGTTGTATTGTGATTTTAATGTGTCTCTTATTCTGTAAAGCACTTTGAATTACCTTGTGTACGAATTGCGCTATACAAATAAACTCGCCTTGCCTTGCCATTGCTTGTACATGGAATGTTGTGTATTTAATTGTGTTGCATTGGAGGTTATCTGATATATGTATTACTTGGGAATTCACATTAATGACACAGCAATTCCTGAAGAAGTAGAAGAGTGATAAATCAATGTGTAATTTTGTTGTCAATAATGACCCATTGACCTAATGGTTTGACACATGTAGCCTGTGGAGTTTTGGGCAAATGTACCAACAGCTATTTCTAACCTTATAAACAGTGATCGACAAGTGTGCTGCTTTGTCCTTGTTTTGATTAGATAACAGCTACATCCTATGTGCTTATGTTGGTTATACATTTATCAAGTAACTCACACAGTCACATGGATAGGGATGAGACAATAACATCGTTTGTTGTGCTGTCGTTCATGGGACATTTTATATAATTGCGAGAATTGCCAACAAAGCTTATCGCGATTATATCACCAGAATGTGCAGAAAAAAACTACTTATCCATGATGTTCTCTTCTAGATCATTGTTGACTTAAGACTTAAGTCACACTTAAGACAAAGTACATTACTATAACAGTTGTTTAAATATGGAACCTACTCATAGTATTACAATTATAATTATTCATATCCATAACATTTTTAAACTGTCAGCAACTTTAATAATTATCATGACATAATTGTTAATCACAATTATTTTGGCCATGATAATCGTGACACCAAATTGAAATATGGTTCCATTCCTACGGACAGAACCAAGTGCAGGGTAGACAACATAAACACATACAAAATCTGCATGCATGATTTTAATAGTTCATTTTCAGTGTTTCTTTCCGTATACAATTTTAGACTTAATAAAAAGTGTATACAGGCCAGCAACAGTCACTCACCAGACTCCTGGGATTAGCTAAATTTGCAGTTTATATTAAGATATTGTTTTTAATGGCCCTTTTGCAGTCTCTTGTGAGATGACAGAAAGAGAAACGTGCTCCCATCATAGACTGTGTATGGCTCCCTTAATGTGCAGAATAATGCACTGTGGATGCTTGTATGAACCGAGATGTTTTACAGCCGTTTGTCCAGTGTCGAGTGGCAAAAGACTCCCCTGCCCCTACGGTCAGTTAAAGTCAAGTCAGTTTAGTCTGCCCTGTAATGTGTCTGGATAATATTGATACTAAACAATACACTGTCTTTCTATAGAATAGGCCTCTCATGATACAAAAAAAATATAGATGTGTAATATATTGCTGAGGTAAAGTAATAATAATATAGTAATTATTGTGACAGGCCTACTATAGAATTATAAATACACGTATATTTGGTTGTTTTGTTGGTTGAACGGATTAAGTTTTACAAAGATATACAAAAATACTTAATGACTTTCAATTACAATTTTGTCTTTATGTTGAAGTATATATAGCCTTTTAGCAAGTCATTCATCCTTTATGTCTTCACAAATTAAACACTACTTTGCAGCCTGGAGTACATCAACAATATATGGTTACCTATTAAAAGCATCTAGAACAACAGTGCAAGAATATGTCTGTGACTAGAATGGATCACAAAGTAACACATGTGTAACTGAAGACTGCACAGTGCCGCTGGTCCCTGGGGTCAGAGGAAACAAAATCAGGACTAAAGCAGTTCATTCGTTTCATTAAGACGATATATTGCTCCTTTGGGACTTTAACATTGTAGAGATGTAGGCGACTAAAGAAATGTCCTACTGATCGATGAATCGGCAAAAAAGGGGGCGTGACAAAATCTCTCAAAAGTATTATCCCTGTGTATCTGACCCAAACTGCACTCACAAGACTACACCTGCAAAAACAATTATTTATGCAGAAAAAAGTACTAGGAAACAATGTATTTATATAGGACAGATTAAGCTTGTGAATCATGAGTTTAATTCATCGACTGTATAAAGAAGTGGACTAAGGGGATGTGACGTCACCCATAGTGTTTGGCTCCAGTCAAATGAAGCACATCGAGGCTAGCGGTTATAGGAGCCGAGTTCCATTTTTGGAATTCCGAACGCGAGTATCATAGCAACCAAATAGCCAATCCAGAGCAAGGCTGTTGAAGGTAATGCCCCTTTCTGCCCCTTTCCGCACTGGCTTAGTAGGGAGCGGGTGCTTAGCAACGATGTCAATCAAACCTGTTGCTAATGCTAGCGGGACCTTGGGGAAAGAAGGCACCTGATTTGTCTGTTATTAATATTCATATCTTGATTTACGGACACAATAGCGAAAAAAAAAAATTATGTAGACCAGGATCATCATGTAGAGGTTAACACGAACATTTTAAGACCAAAATGACGAGTCTGACAGCAGCAGTTACGGAGAGAGGGTTGACAGTTTTTCAATAGAAAGTGAATTGGAGCCAGAGTTGATGAAGCCGGAAGCGTGCCCATGCTCACTTCCTATTAGGAACACGGTGACTGTTAGGTTAGATATTTCCATTTATATATACAGTCTATACATGTTTAATCTTCCTTTTTACATATACATACCAAAAATACCACATCTTCAGCTACTGACTCACTGACTTCTCCTTTCTGTGGTTGTCCTTAAATAATTACTCAACTAATACACATTTTGGTTGACCTAGAGTCTAGACTGATCAACTGATTAATCAACTAAAGGACTTAAGCCCTAGAGGAAACAGAATCAGGAGTAAGGGAGTCCAGTGGCTTCATAAAGACAATTTATTTCTCCTTTGGGACTTCAACGTTGTACCTACCCCTTGTGTTTGCTGTGAGTCTGTGTGATGGCGGTATGGGGGTGGTTAAACGGCATTTTTGTGAAAGGGAGTGCTGTCTGTCACATGGCGAATGAAAGTATAGGGTTACAGAAGGTTTTCAGATGATGTTAAACTCATTTTTGTGACTGTGAAGACACTGCGCCCACACTGCCTCCTTCAGTGCCCTAAGCTGTGTGGTCGGTTGCAACAGAAAGGGCATCCAGGGTAAAAACCTTCAAAATCCTCATCCAACTGGTCCGATGTGGCAATCCAGATGTGAATGATGCTGGGAAAATATCTCCTAGTGATTATTATTAGATTTGCAATATAGTTCACATTGCATATCCTAGCATTTCCAGGAGGCGCCTTAACACTTGGGAGAAGACTGAAATTTGAACTGCTGAACTAACGCAAGAATCACGGGCATTTCAGAACGGGTTTGTAGAGGTCGAATCTATAGTGTTAGCACGTTTGTACCCCCATGGAGACAGGATGTATGATGTATTTTGTTACACTGCCTAAACACTGTGGTCTCTGCTGCATGTTAGTTGTGGCTATTGATTTCATGATAAACTGCAGCCCTAACCTTGTCAAACAAAGATTTTTTTTTTAAGTATCAAATTATTACTAGAGCTATTGAATGAAAAGTCAGCGCGAGCAGAGTTTGTGTGGGTTCAATAGATGGATATGTGAGGTGAATGAAGACGAGGGTGAAGTGAATCGAGTCTGTGTATTTCTCTGTGTGTCAGCCGTGTGACTCAGAAACCACAGGCAGAACCCCGCCTAAGGCCCACAGCTGCTGGCATAGACTTAAGACCGTTAACTGTTATAAAGATACTTAACAAGTTACTAATAAAATACTAAATCAATCTTTTTGAAGTCATATTTTGTTTGGTCAAATGTGTATTATTATTTTGATGAAGTCATCAAAAGAACTCCAGCAAAGCAGAGGGCAGCAGGTCTCAGTGTTAAAGACGCCCATCTATTACCAAGCACAGACTAAACATATAATTATTATTATTTGTGTTCCTCTTATTAATCAATCAATTTAAATTTGATTTTCTCATTTTTAAATAGACCCTGATCTGATGATCAGTGGTGGAAGCACAAGTAGTACTTACGTAAGAAATGTACGTATCTGAACTTTGCTTAAGCACATTTTAAAGGTGATACTTTTTACTTCACTACATTTGAGAGATGGTATCTGTACTTTCTACTCCACTACATTTTTAAACAGGACTGAAAAGTAAAAGTATTTTTTAAGAGACCTGCTGCAAAGGCTGAGGATTTATTTTTGTTTTATGTTTGTAGTTTGAGCAAATAAACATATACAAATAAAAACAGGTGAAAAAACAAACAATTCAACTGTTTCTGTTGAACAAACTTCAGCATAAAACTTTATCAAAATCACTGCATTTGAAGCTTCATTAGATCTCAAAATCTGCACAAAATACTTTTAATTTTTGCTCTTAAAGTACATTTTTAAACAGATACTTTAATACTTAAGTTGATTTTTTCATGTGACACTTTTACTCCAGTATCTTTTTGCTCCAGTATCTGTACTGAAATCTGTTACTTAAGTAACAAAATTGAGTACTTCTTCCATCACGGCTGATAATTGACAATTAGAAATAACCGAATCACAGTCTCGGTTCAAATTTGATTACCGGTAGTTACACAGTCCTACATTAAAAATAATTGAATTAAGAGGATAAAACTTTCCTATAAACAGCGTGTGCAGGCCATGTTTTTGATACAGTGTTTATATGCTGTGACCCGTACTTGTCCTGGTTTGGTGAAGCTCATTATAGAGGTGATGACGTAATGACAATAAAAGTTATGCAGCAGAGCCTGGCGTGTGCTGTTTGTTTCTCCTCTGCATAGGAGGCTTGTCTTAAGTAAACATCGCTCCGAGCTGTCTGCCTACATGAGTAAACACTGTGTAGCCTACAGCAGTGATACAAAATAATAAGAGCTGACTCAGTCCCCTGTCTCCTCTGTGTGTTTTTGTGCAGGTGAAGCTAAAAACATCCCTCCGTACCCCGGGCCAAACAAGATGAGGGACTGTTACTGCACCGTCAACCTGGACCAGGAAGAAGTGTTCAGGACCAAGATCGTCGAGAAGTCACTTTGGTGAGAGCAGTCTGTCGGCAGAGTCACAGATCAGCGGGATTAGAGACAGGCTACATTTGGTGTTATTCTTTATACAGGGATACATTAGAATTATACTCATATTGGTCCATCACAATGTTTTATTCAATTTTATTTTGTCTTATTAAAAACAGATATTCATTTCCTGATCATGAGCAATACGGACAGTTAATAATTGCTTTAAAAAAATCTTCCTGTAAAGTAGAGATACACCGATATATTGGTTGGCCGATATATAGTGCCGATATTTGGGCTTTTTAGTGTATCGGCTATCAGCTTTAAATCTCCAGTATAGGCCGATATTTTGTTTTGGTCAATTTGTTGCCTAAAACATACACACAAAGCTTTATATTAACACTTTAATACGAAAAGATCGCTGCACTAAATGTGATACACAGCTCTCTTAAAGGTCTGTGGTAAAAAAAATGGCTTGGGGTCAGTTTGTAGTAAATTTAAATGATATAATTTGAGGAAAAGAATCAAAATCGGTCCTATATATCGTCCCAAAAATATCGGCAGGGCTTATCGGCCATCGTTTGCTCTGGATTCTAAACAATCGGCGTCGGCCATGAAAAAACACATATCGGTCTCTACTCTAAAGTCTTAGCTCTGCTCCAAATCACATGCTTTAACTGATTGAGGATTGGCTGTGGAAATTTCAGTTTAATAGCAGATAACTGACTAATAGAGATGAGTTCATCTCAGTCTGGGTTAAAATGAAATTAATTACACAGGTCCTAGTCTATGAAAACTCAGACAATGTTGATGTTTTGCCACTTCACCAAATGTTCTTGTTGTTTACTACTCAAGAATCATTGTATAGTTTTGCTGACATCAAGCCTATGGTGACCAGATTTTCAAAATTCAAAACTGGGACACACCCGGGTCGAAGTGGTCGGTATATAAATAAAACTGTGAAAAGAGCGCGTAACATTGTCCATTCTTGACTCACTTGTGGGTCATTCATAATCTGAGGGACTTCTGCCATTTTCAAGCATGGTTTTCTGCATTTCAGCTAAACCTGTGACAATATATTCCGGGGACGTCTGGTCACCCTACTCAAGCCACTGTTGGTACTTGTCACCTGCTTTCGCCTTCCAGTAGAGTCAAAATATTGAAAATTTCACTGCATACCACAATACACAAGATTATAAAGGCTACACAAAGGCCCTAACCATGCTCAGTGTTTGTACAGTGGATTGATGCATATTTCATCACTGCATGACTCATCTGTGGAGGGCTGAGTTGACTGCGACTTAGTTTCCAGTTTGTTTTACATTAGGCTGCCTTCAAAAGCCGATGGACAATCCCAGATACTTCTAAATGACACGGCTGCAATTAATACATTTTTGAACAACATTTGGAGCTGCAATACAAAATATTCCATTAAAAGAGATCATTTATGCCACTGACACAGTTAACCTTTCCTAAATGAAGCACATGAGCTGCAGAGATAAAAAAGCCCAATGAAACAAGCCCAATGGAACACTTAATTAGTATCTATAATGAGTCATATGGGAAATATTTGACCCTCTACCACTCGATTATGAATCTACTACAAAAGAAAGAGAGAAAAAGTACCCAACTAGTGCAAACAAAAGATATACATGATAAAAGGTCATGGCCAAACCTCCTTGTCAAAGCCTGATCTCGTCAGATCTCAGAAGCTAATCAGGGCTGGGCCCAGTTAGTACTTAGATGGGAGACATTGTTGTGTCCTCAGGCAAGACACTTCACCCACATTGCCTAGTACGAAAGTGGTGTGTACTCGAGTGTTGGTGGTGGTCGGAGGGGCTGATGGCGCAGACTGGCAGCTTCACTTCCGCCGATCTGTCCCAGGGCAGCTGTGGCTATAATAGTGTCTTATTGTCACAGCCTGTGGAGTGAATGAATAAAGCACAAAACTGTAAAGCGTCTTAGAGCTAAAAGCGCTATATAAGACTAATGCTATATAAGACAAATGCATTATTAAATATTGACCCCCAGAAGTTGTCCGCTATTGTTCGTTCATACATTGAACGATAAGTTTCCATGGTGATTATTGTGACAGGTCTAGCTGCTATATCCAAACGGTGACTTATGCACTACATATCTGTGATCTTCCCTGCAAACCTAGAGTTCTTATGTGTCTGTGTTGTTAGTAACCGAGGAAGTCAGTAATGACGTTGAGCCTTGGGGGCACGACTCATGAGACTCTCATTTCTATGGCTGTTGTTTAAGTGAAGAGGGGCCCTGTACCTCCAGCTCTGCTTACACTGCAAAAACTTGAGTTAAAACCACTTGAATTTAGAACATTAAATTTTGCTTTCAGTTATTTTGAGTACTGAAAATTGTCTTCTTTTTTTCTTGTTTCAAGCTAAATTATCTGTCCATGTTCCTACAAAATATTCCTAGGTATTTTAAGTGAAAATTTCTTACTCCTTTTGAAATGAGAAAAAAAAAACTGAAATAAGAAATATAGGGGCGACAGTTGCTCAGTTGGTGTCCACTGATCCGAAGACAGGCGGTTCGAATACCGCTCATGACATAAACATTGGTAGAGCAGTCAGGTCCACTGACCCACAGGTTGGTGGTGCGACTCCCACAAAAGAAATCATTGTGTCCTTGGGCAAGACACTTACCCACCTCTCCCCCAGTCTGTACACTGTTGTATGAATGTGTGTGTGAACGGGTGAGTGGTTCCTTGATGCTTTGAGTGCCTTGAAGGTGGAAAAGCACCAAACTAGACAAAAATGCATTAGTGCAAAGATATACAAATAAGTCCAAAACTGTAGAGCAACCAAACAGTAATATAAAATGAATATCAGAATTCAAACCATTTTAAACTGTGACTGTTCGTTTTTGCAGTGTATGTTCTGAATCATTGTTCTATACTCAACCTTTAGCTTGTACTGCACGCTTCACGATAATTGCTCTGCTTCCTGTAAACATATTGTGCCCGGTGCTTGATTAAATTACTGTTCTTTTTTCCTTGCAGTCCCTTTTATGGAGAGGACTTTTATTGTGAGATCCCACGCAGCTTTAGACATCTCTCCTTCTACATCTTCGACAGGGACGTCTTCAGGAGGGACTCCAGCATTGGTGTGTAAATGAGCATTTTGTTTTTAATATTTCATTAACATGTATCTTTTAGAGTTATGTTGCCATTCCATGTTACAATGGTACAGACTTTAATGGACTTTGAACCTTGTTATGATGATTAGTCCTCATCATTAGCTCACCCAAA
>KN483477.1:145962-160962 GCA_000787095.1 Periophthalmodon schlosseri | reverse complement strand
CAACTTTAAAGAGCTTTTACCCCTGTTATAACGATGTTCCCTCATTATCTTACTCAGAGTTGTAGTTTGGTGTATTTCACCTATCCCTGCCCAATACATAATACTGTTGATACATGTTGAGTTATAAAATGTCACATAGCAACTTTTCGAAAACATAATAATTATAATGAACTACTACTAATAATAATAATGCATTTTATTTATAAGCGCCTTTCAAAGCACCCAAGGACACTGAACAAGATAAAATAAGAAAAACATATACTAATAATAATAATGCATTTTATTTATAAGCGCCTTTCAAAGCACCCAAGGACACTGAACAAGATAAAATAAGATAAAACATATAAATACAATAAAAACATAACAAAAAACTGATTGATAAAAGATGTGTGATTGGTTATAAGAGGTAGGACAGTCTGGGTGAAGTTACAGGTCAGATCTGTGGAGGGGTGACGCAGCTCACAGTTACCCAGCTAACACTTTTTGAGTAATAAAACACACAATAAAACACACAATAATGAATAAATTAATGCAATATAGATAGATAGATAATATAGTTTAATGCCGAACTGTGGAACATTCCTAGCTGGCCCTCAGTTACAGCTAACGGGGATCTTAATAAATAAACAAATAAACTAAATCCAGGCAACGCAATAACATATCCACGGAGACAAGCAGGTGTACTCTCCAACGGAAAAGTTACACAGTACACCTTTAAATTAAACATTTCTCACAGACAAATTCAATATGTCGTCGTTTTCCTTGAGACCCTGTCAGTGCATGGACAGTTCCTGTGTTTTGGGTGTGTTGTGTGAGATTAGATGACCACCGGACCGTGGGGACATATTGTTAAGGCAAGAAATAACTCAAATATTGGCAGCATTCACTGAACATCTCCACAACTGTTTACTGTGCTCACATGGTCTAAAACATCTGCCATACCATTGGGAGAAGTTAAGAATTGCTGTATAATAACAAACGGGACGGAGTTGCTTGTTTGATTAATGTAGTTAATGATTTAGAGCCAACAGATTGTTAGACTACAGCTGTAAGATCATTGTACATTATTTGAACATGCGGCAGCCCCCGCCCACCTCTGCCTCTCCTCTCTCTTTCCCCCTTCCACCCTCCCTCCTTCTCTCTTCTCTCTTCTCGTATCTCTTTCTTGTGTACCCCACCTCTTTCCTTTTTGTCTGTACTCTGTACCCTTCTCTCTCTCTCTCTCTCTCTCTCTCTCTCTCTCTTTTATGTACTATTCCACCTCTTATTTCCTCTCTCTTATATATACCCTTCTACCTCTCTCCTTTTTCTCAGTACTCTATACCGTTCTACCTCTCTCTCTCTTCTGTACTGTTCCACCTCTCTCTCCCTCTCTGTCTCTCTCCCCCTTTCTCTCCACCCCTCTCTCTTTCATGCTCTCTCTTATATACACCTGCACCACCCTCTCCTCTCTCTCTCTTTTCTATACCTTTCCACCCCCCTCTCTCTCGCCCCGCTTTACTCTTCCACCTCTCCCTTATTTCTCTCTATTCTATACGCTTCTGCCTCTCTCTCTGTCTTTCCTGTACCCTTCCACGTCATGTTTCGCTCGCTTTCTCCTCAGCCCTACCACCCCTGTCTCTGTACTATAACCTTACACCTCTCCTCTCGCTTCCTCTCTCCATCTCTCTCCCTATTTTCTATACCCTGCCACCTCTCTCTCACCCTCTTTTCTCTCTCTGTCTTTCTCTCGCTTCCTCTCTCTCTCCTCTACACCCCCCTCCCCCAACATGCATGGCTGCTCACACGGACAGGGCCGGCGAACAGTAACATCTGCAGACAGAGGGGCGTGTGTGGCCCCGGAGCTGTGGCCCGAAAACAGAGACACATTCATGCTACAACTCACACAGGAAGGATGTGAAAGAGAGAGAGAGAAAGTGAGGATCAAATGAAGTCTGAAGATAGACTGTCCCTCTTGTCCTTTCAATAGTGGACACATTGTTTGGCCTGGGCGCGCAGTTGTAAAGGCGTTTTTGAGGGAGACACTGGGTGCATTTGCATACTGATGATCTTAATTAATAGAGGTTTTCTCGACAGCTGCGGCACTACACTGTAATTATGTCATTAGAGAGAGTATTTAAGATGGAAAATAGCCTTTGGTTTGTTTTCAGTTAAGACAGTTATCAAGTCGATGGTCAGAGAGTTCAGCCAGTGTAAAGTTTGTTGTGCTACATTTTTCATGGTAACACTTAATAAAAACTATGCTATTTACAGCCTTAATAAAGCACGCAACTTAATTCATAATGTGTTTTATTTTTAAAACTGTACAATTTTTTTTTACTGAACTGGACAATTTTACATTTTATTATTATCTTCACAATGCAGACGTGACAGTGGCTCAATCTCTGCTGTTAATCCCAAAACAATGCAATGTAAAGCGTCCTTGAGTCTCAGAAAGGTGCTGTATAAATGTATTTTAAAGAAGACATTGTGCTTGTGTCTGCAGTTATAATCTATGACACCCATGGATCATTATGTTATACTTTACAAATTTTAAATCACAATATTCATCTAAAATGACTTAAAAAAAGAAACAAATCCGCTAACTTCGGTGCCCAATGGGAGCTGATGTCACCGTAAACGTCATCACAACAAAGAGTCGAGTGGATAGCTCTGTGCCAAAATTACAACACGGTGCTGCCAAATCCTGCACATATCACAGATTAAGAAAATAAAATTGAACATCGAAGTAAGTACAGAGCAGTGGGCGTATGCCAGTGGCAGCATTGATCAGCAATATGATGTCTTGAAAATAAGTGATTAAAGATTACTCAAACATGCACGAATCACTCAAAAACAACTTTGTGAGGGCAAATGAGAAGGGGAAACAACATGGTTAAAAGCTCTAAAAAATCCATTTTGCATAATATGTCTGCTTTAATTATTTTATTTTCTATCAAGCTAAGAAAGAGATGAAGCCTGAACAAAAATCTCTTGTGCTACTATAATAGCCAAAGTTTATATTTTGACATGTAGTCTCAGCATCATTGTAAAAATTCAGTAGTTCTTTTGATAAAATAAAATGTTTTCTTGATATACTCATGACAGTCTAACCATGTGCATTTCTTGTGTGTTTTTGTGCAGGGTAAGGTGCACCTGGAGCTGCGCCTCAGTGAGGTCATCACAGACAGTGGAGTCATCAACCATAAACTGGCCACAAGGTGAGACAGCGGCTTATATAAAGACACAAATAACACAGGCAGCCTTTGTTATTTAATGATGCATTCTGCAGGGCTGAAGATAACACTACCAGCTCAGTTTTGCACAATCATAACCCTATTTTCAGTTATATGGCCTGTTTTATCACCTGTTTATATCATTGGTTTTAGCTTCCTGTTATACACCACATTTTGAAGACTTTTTCCGATTTAAAAGCTGTTGTTTTAAATTGTGTATTGCTATGGCAACAGTCCAAATTTCTCATCTCTCTGAAACCCATGGATTAACAACTTGCTTTAGGAGGAGTCTTATGTAATTCATTTCATACGTTATTTTCTGCTTGGCAAAGTTTATTCACATCTTGTTGGTTACATGTCCTAAATGAAAAAGGTTGTGTAACATTTGCATTTTTATAATCAATTAATGTGTAACTTTATCAAATGTGACTGATTAACTGTTAACAGCAACCAGCTGGATGTCACTGACCTTACATTTCAACAGTTCATTTTCAAGATAGTGCCATTAATCAATCTGTAAACTATAGACTAATTGTAGACTTAAACTTTTCTTTGGCATTTGTTTATTTGGCTTCTTTAGGTTCTGTATCATATACTGTATTTTTCATGTGTCTTATAGCAATATTTTTAAATCATATTTTTTAATCAACCAGTCATAGAATAGTGTTTAAATAATGAACCACTTAATCACCCTTATCTTACACAGTTTATGCCTAAGTCCATTTGCGACTATTTGTGTGTGGTCATCCAGAGGCTGCTGCTGCAGAGGCGCTGCTGCACTGATCTGCCACTGCCTTTCACATCTCTGAGGTGCATGACTTGTTGCCCAGCAACAGTTTTCTCCGGTGCTAAAAATGCTCAAAGGCAGCGGCTTTTGTTTAAGAACATTTAGTTTCTTTTATTTGTAAAGTGACGTCTTGGAATGTGTGGTGTGTGCTCAGTACAACTACACTGACCAGCAATTTCAAAACATCACATATGCCCAGAGATGGTCACATTTCAAAATCAAAACATTAAAATAATGCACCACTGATAACTGAACATAGTCTTCTTCTAAACATGACTGGGAAGATTATTATTATTATTATTATTATTATTATTATTATTATTATTATTATTATTATTATTATTATTATTTATATATTAGATAATCTATAAGCGTTATTGAAAAAAAATGAATGAGTCTCAGTATTTTTTTATCTTGATAATGATGTTCAGACAATATTATGTTGACATGACAACATGTTTTTAAATACATTAATTGAGGTTTAAGTATCATACAAAAGTGAAATATAAAATTACCCGAAATATCAGTTTATACCCAGAAGTTCACAATATGTTTTATGCTTAATCATCTTTTTGCAGCATTTTTTTGTATTATAACTTATATACTCGATATTAAAATTTTCCATATCTGAAAAACAACATTCACAATATCATCAGTATTCCGATAATCTGCCCACCTCATTTCTCAGTCTCCAAAATCCACATTGAACATTGAAATTACACAACATTTGTTTGAGTCAACAGGCCCCTAACATGCCTCCATTGCCTCGTGTGAGCTGTGTCTCTGCAGTGATACGCTTATGCGTGGATTATTCTGCGATTGTGTGTTTGTTTGCTTTCTCCCTGTGTAACACGCAGCGGCGGAGGCTGATGAATACGATCTGATGAGGCGGTCGCTGCGTTCTCTCGCTGGGAATAAGGAGCTTACAGAGCCCAGAGCAGGAGGTCAACTCCACAGATCTATCTAGAAAGACACGTGTATGAAAGACGAGAGAGAGGAAAGAGGATGCGCCCATTCACATAAGCCACTGCAGCCAGATGAATGAGTCTGACCACACACCTCTGCTGCACACAGGGATTATAGCAAAACGTGATTAGATAAAGCTTAAAAAAGTATTTCTATATCTATCATGTCATAATAACACATACACTTTATAGTAGGGTGGGTTACAGGGGCAAAAATGTATACTCGAATATCTGGGGGAATTATTTTTATAACGATAATCAGATGGTATTTTTGCATAGTTTTTAAAAAATTTCAGAGCTTTTGCCATCCAAGCATTTAACAACAGATTCATTCCAAGTTCTTATTTTCTTTTATTAGATCTGTATGATAGTTTTTCTGATTATATGCATGTACTTAATATTATGATTTTTTAATTTTGCATATTTTTAAAACAAATAGTATTTCATTATCTTTTATCGCCCACGTCTACTTGAAGTAATTATCTTGGAACAATATAATGCATTGGTTTTATACTCGATAGCACACAGTTTTGTATCATTTATTCACTCCCCTGTAAGAGCTGCTGGTAAGAGCCACTTCCACTTCAGCCAGAACTGCCCCGGGGCTGACTGAACGAGTGGTGGCTGCCATTCTGCGATTATGGCGTCAAACACATCTATTCACGCAGCATGTGAAGTGAAGCGAATTTTACCGCTTAAATCTTATCATATAGCCCAAAAATAATTTAAAAAATTACCAGTAGTGCAAAGACAAAGTACACACGATAAATACTGACCCCGAAAAAGTG
This sequence comes from Periophthalmodon schlosseri, assembly GCA_000787095.1. NCBI lineage: Eukaryota > Metazoa > Chordata > Actinopteri > Gobiiformes > Gobiidae > Periophthalmodon > Periophthalmodon schlosseri. Next base: position 155,207 of record KN483477.1, on the reverse strand, counting down.
TTGTTCCAGCTTCCATATATTAAACAATAAGTCGTTATAGTAATTATCACGCCAGGCCTACTTCTAGTCTTTTACGGTTTTCTGATTTTCCTGATTCATAGATTTAGCACAATGACACTGCCTCGTAATCACATCCTGGGGCTGTGATATAACTTTCCAGCCTTTGTTCTTGTGAGTAAAATTATTTTAGACAGGATACGTGGGCGCTTAAGGAATCACATTAACCTGATATGAGTATGTCAACTAAAACAAACACGTCTGCTTCAGCCATCAATGGAGACTGGAGGCAGAGGGCCAGCTAAAGAGATAGAGAGAGAGAAAGACTGTAGTATAGGCCAAGCAGGGGTTATATAAACAAGCTTATTGGACAGGAAGCGCGCTGGCATTAGTGACGCTTAACCCAACCCTCTCCTTATTCCTTATTAGGAGCCTATCTACTTTTGTATGTGTGCGCTGGTTCGGACGTGGGCAGAGCGGTGATTTGGTGTGACTAGTTCATGTGCATCACAGTGACACACGGGAAGTGATTTGTCCCGCTGGGTGTCCTCTTTGTTTGGGTGCTAATCCCCTTACGGCATGATGTCATCTGGGAACGGGATGGGGCGGCTGGAGGCAGGACATGTTCTGACAGGAAGTTACACACTGTACCAGATGAGATGCATTTAGCAACAATGGAATCTATGCCAGATTTTTTTCACATGCCCTGTGTTACTGTAGTTACCTTCTATTTGTGATGATGTGATTAAAGGGCCCATGTTACGCTATATTCTGATCTATGTTATAATGTTGTTTCCTAAATCACAAACACACCTGGAGTTGAGTTTTGTTTCATTTACACGTTAACACACAAATCCTGCATATTTAGGCTGATTTCTTCTCTCAAAAGGAAAACACTCCTTGTGATCTCATGTGGCAGCTCCACTGTGTTTTTAAACTCCATACACCTTCACTAGAATCATTAGGATTATTTCAGACTTGAAATAACCAATCTCTACTGAACATAAGGTAAAGGCAGCTGTTAACTGGAAATCTACAGCTTCATGACATCACAAGGTGGAACAGAGCATTTTGAGCTTTGGAGATGTAGACAGACTAATAATAAACATGTGTGAATGAAACAAAACACAAGTCCAGGTATGTTTTTGAGGAGGTAACAGCATTATAACATGACTTAAAGCTCACAAGAGTCACTTTTGCATAATATAGGACCTTTAATTTATCTTCTGTTGTTTTAGCTGAAGAAGAACATATGTACTGTCACTTTAAAGTACATTTACTCACTGATATTATGTAGTATACCAAGAATGCATTCCTACAAGTTCTTCTGCTTTCCTACAACGCCATATATTAGCCACAAACAACTGAACAACTTTGCGTACGGACTTTTTAATGATGAATAAGTCAACATTACAACAGGAAATATTAACATTCTTATTTTATTTCAACATGTTTGCTTGGCATCCAGGGACACACACGTAATGTAATATAACTAATAATACAGTGCCTACCGTTCCCTTTAAACTAACTTTTTACTGTTGCCATTACCAGCATTGCATTTATTTATTCTAATTGGTGCATTATTATCACTTACAATTCCACTATCAAAGAGAGCAGAGGTTTTCTGGTGACTGGAGTATATTCCAAATACTATAGTAAATGCCTGTATGCTTTTACCATCAGACAGTGGACAGTCTGAAATTGTCTCTATATTGCTACAGAGAAATATCGTGATAAACGATGATATTGAAACTACTTTGTGCCAAATTAAGATTTCAATAAAGCAAGATAATCCCAGTAAACCTTTCTTAAATAGACAGTTTCATTAAAAGACATGAACTGCAACAAATAAATAGCAGAATGTACCAATAATTAACCATAAAAGGGACTAATTCACCACTCCACAGCTCAAATCGTAATCATATTACAACAAAAATACCCAAAATCTCCCCTTTTACAAAGAAAAAGTACTCACAATAAATACTGAGCCCAAAATGTATTGTTCCAGCTTTCATATATTGAATGATATATCGAACATGGCGACAAGCCTATTTTATTGTATTTTACTGCTAATGTTAATGATGAACTAAGTTGGTCTTGTAACGTAATCGTAATGAAATGTGTATTTTTAATGTGTTCACCTGCCTGGGGACTGCAGATGGAAAGTAGAAGTAGCTAAACCTGGTACAAACCACTTTTTCTTTTGTAAGATTAATGAATTTGTGCACGGTCCCTGACAAAAAGAAAAGAATAAAAAAAGACAGAAGAACGTGATGGGGCCGATGATGGTACCCTCTCCCAAAGCAACAAACCTCCCCTGACCCGTAACAGGAAAAGTGCTAGAAGCAAGTGAATTAATAAATCATGATTTGTCCCAAATACTGTACTACTATATTGCATAGGACTGTATACTGCTCTTAGCTTTTATAGCCTCTGTAGAGAAATGGAAATTGTTGAGCCAGTAATGTTAAAAATGTTTTAAAAAATAAATCGTATTTCATTTTTATGCAAAGGTGTTCACCAGTTATATAAAACATGTAGATTTTCTTTGCTCTAAAAGACCCAGAAGACAATTTTAGTTTTACCTTTTAATTTTAGAGACCAAGATGGAGCCAGGAACATTGGATATTGAACTTAAAACTCATCTATTTAGAATGGCCTTTGATAGCTGTCCTTGTGGTACTTTGTTCATAATTGCAAATATATTTTACTTGTCCTGCATCTTTTATTCTGGTTTTACTGTTGTGTAGCACTTTGGTCAAACTCGGTTCTTTTTAAGCGCTACATAAATTAGCTTTTATAGTCCCTGTAGAGAAATTTAAATTGTTGAGCCAGTAATGTAAAGAATGTTAAAAAAAAAAAAAAAAGTTCATTTAATTTCATTTATAATATTTAATTTTTATGCGAAGATGTTCACCAGTTCTATAAAACATGCAGATTTTCTTTGCTCTAGAAGACCCAGAAGACAATTTTAGTTTTATCTTTTTTACTTTAGAGACCAAGATGTAGCCAGGAACACAGGTGATGCAGAAATACGGTAATGAAACCAGCAAAACACATAGTTCCTGTTTTATCACAAAAATAGTGGCAGAAAATTGTCTCCATTACAACCCAGTGGAAGTCTGTCCTCTCCTGTGCTTCTTGTTGTTCGTACATCTGCTATGGCAGTATGCTACAGTTGGAGTTTATTTAAAAGTGTTGGAGGTGCTGGTTAAACATTTTGCAGCCTTGTCTTTCACACCTTACTTTGGTGTGAGCAGCTCGCACTACTACCCAATCTGGAATTTGAATCTTTGAATGCATTTGATTTCACGGTGTAAAGGAGGAGGTGGCGAGGCAGGGCAAGTTTATTTGTACAGCACAATTCGTACACAAAGTAATTCAAAGTGCTTTACAGAATAAGAAAGACATTAAAATCACAATACAACAAATCAAAACATAAATAATCATAAATAATCATCATAAAGTTAACATTAAAAGAGAAAAGTGTAGAAAAAAAACCTTTCAGTCATGTCCACAGCTAAACAGAACCATTCTGAGCCTGGATTTAAACATTGTCAAAGTAGAGGCCTGTCTCACATCTTCAGGAAGACTGTTCCAGGTTTTAGCTGCAGAAAATCCCCATGTTTATTCCTGACTCTGGGCACCAGCAGGAGGCCGGTCCCTGAAGTCGTCAGAGTGCGAGATGTTTCTTACGGCACTAACATGTCGCAGATGTTCTTTGGTGCTGGGCCATGGAGAGGGAGCTAATAAGGAACTACTATTACTATTGTATTATTATACTATTCAATACATGCTACTAACTTTAGTACTGATTATAGGTAGGGTTTTTTTATTTTTTTGTTCTTTTTGGCTTGCATCTCTTTGCTTAAACCAATTTCACTGACATACTTTTTTACCGTTTAATTGTCACATATTTAGGACGAGAAGCTTGCTCCAACTAAAATATTCTTCTTCCAGTTTGCAAACTCAGATCTACCTCGTAAAGTTGGATACAGAGGAGCAGAAGATGAATACTCAGACACAGACATAGTTATATTGTGTTGATTTTGGCCGTGTTGCCGCTGGGAGCCGTGGTGATACACGGAACAGTCCAGTGGCCGGGTCCATGCGTAGGAGGGCCAGATGTTTGGTGTCCGGAGGAGGGGAGGAGGGGGAGGTGTCCAAATGACTTTTCTCTTGTTTCAACAGTCTCATGGGCTTAAGATTGACAACATCAGGAATTTGGGTTCTATATTTGTATTTGGAAGGATCCAGGGGAAAATATTTGACAGTGTTGTTGGACATTTTGTCCTCATGTATGCATGCGGCGAAGACATTTAAGCAGAAAAAGTTTTTTTTTTTTTTCTCTGTACCTCACTTATTTGTATGATTGGTATAAATTGTTGTAGCACATGTAGCCTAATGGTTATCGGGGCTGAATGATTTGGGAAAAATATCTATAATAATAATAAAAAAATAAATAACACTTATATAGCACTTTTCATGACACTCAAAGACAATTCACACAATTTAAGACCGACAAAACACAAATGAAAGAAACAGATCAAAAAGGAGGTGCAGTTATTTGAAGGCAGTTTTGAACAAGTGAGTTTTCAGGGCTATTTTGAAGATTGTGACTGTGGATGAGTCTCTGAGGTATTTGGGCAGGAAGTTCCAGAGGGTGGATATTATTATTTAAAATATCAAATCTATTTTTATTTTATTTCTATAATACATAGACATATTCATGTAACTGTAAGCATCTAAGCAGCATTCAGTGTTAGTATTTGCAGTATTAGAATTTATCCCCTTTATTTGATTGCGTTCCATAGACCTGCGCCTGTTCAAAAATCTTAACTTGACTCATCTATTTAGAATGGCCTTTGATAGCTGTCCTTGTGGTACTTTGTTCATAATTGCAAATATATTTTACTTGTCCTGCATCTTTTATTCTGGTTGTACTGTTGTGTAGCACTTGGTTCTTTTTAAGCGCTTTAGAAATTACATTTAATTGATTGAAAGTAAAAGGGGAAAAAAAATCAATTCTGTCAACTGAACAAAAAAAGTTTATTGAGTGAAGACGTGTCCGAGCCGCTTCTTCAGTTCTGGTCAGATTGCAGCTGGACACTGCCTTCTATATCTGTCTGAGGGAGGAGCTAACTACACTGAAACTAACACACCTTTGTTTAAAGTTTCTGTTTGTTGGCTTGGTCTATTGACACAAACTGTTTACAAACAGGTGTGTCAGTTTCAGTGTAATTAGCTCCTCCTTTGAGATAAATATAAGACAGTGTCCACCTGCAATCTGACCAGAACTGAAGAAGCGGCTTGGGCAATGAAACATCTTCAGTCAATAAACTTTTTTTGTCCAGTTGATAGAATTGAGTTTTCTTTTCCTATGAATCATACGTAGACGACTGAGTGACTACACAGACTTAATTGGTTGAACTGTATCTCCTTCCTGAGTATGCACTGATGTGACGTTGTGTTTTTGCACGGTCAACCTCAGCACAGATGTGTCGCATACTTGAATGTACTTTGTCATTACTGTTTATAGAGGTCCCGCCGGTTTAAGGAGCTTTTAAAGTAAACATGTTATTAAATAACCCTATTAGACGTGGTTTATGTTTGGGGTAAGTGCGAGTTAAGCCCTATCTTCATGAATGTGTTGTTTCTGTATCCGTGTGCAGAGTGCTCGAGTGCCAAGGCCTGCCCATAGTCAACGGACAGTGTGACCCCTACGCTGCTGTGTCGCTGCAGGGACCCTCAAGGTACCCTTCAAACTAAAAATATTTATATGCAACTGATGTTTTGGATGATTACGTAAAACAACTTTTGTGCACTTGTTTTAGGTCTGAAGCCAAAAAGACTAAAGTGAAAAGAAAAAACAACAACCCACAGTTTGAAGAGGTTTTCTACTTTGAGGTACGACAGAAATATGTTGTTATTTGTTTACATAAAACTCAATATTCAGTACATACTAAAACTAAACACGTTGGTTATTGGAGTTAGACAGTATATATTAGAATAAACCTGACAATATTGAGAAACTTAGTGCCTCACATACCAATTTTTACATATTAATTTAACTTTGCTAGGTCACAAATTGAATTCAGTGTAAAATGGCTGATTATGCACTTACTTTCTCTCACTGTAACAAAACAGTTGATTGATTGTAGAATTATAGATTATAGATTGTATAAATGTATCTTTTAGATTAATTATACCTTGTCATTTAAAGCTACTATCCGTATTAGAATTTTTTCTACGAGTAGATGGCAAACCTGTTTCCCCTCCCTTCACCTGTTTCCCTCCCTTCACCTGTTTCCCCTCCTCTCACCTGTTTCCTCTCTTCTCACCTGTCCTTTGTTGAGGCTCACTTCTGGTCTCTGATCTTCTTCTGTCGGGCCAAAGCTGGCACACTATCAGACAGAAGTAATGTAGATAGCATCCAGTGGCGGTATGTGAGAACACAACAGGGCCAATAGTCCAGTATGCTGTTTATTTGGCTGTTTGTGAATTAAATAACTTAACAAGAAGTTTAAAATTCTTTACAGGATCGATCTTCAAACATTCGTATCATTTTTCCTCAGATTTCTCACATCACACAACATTACTTCATAGTTAATTTATGATGCTGAGGCCGAACAATTTGAGCAAAATATCTAATTGTGATTTTTCAGACAAACATTGCAATTGCTTTTAGATTCGCTATTTATGTTTTAATTATAGGATTCTGTTCAAAGTTCACATTTTAAACACGTCCAAAAGGATTGACAAAGAAGATTAGGCGTATAAACAAACTAAGCTAATACAAGAATCAAAAGTATTTAGAACATGCTTGTACAGATCTAAACCGCAGAGTTAGCAGTTTTTTTTATGCAACGTAAGACTCAATGTTTTATTTGTGGAGGACATTATGGTACTTGAAAACTGCAGTCTTTGCTAATTACGTCCATTCAAATAGTGATTTCGGTTTGATTACGATTCGTCTTTCAGCCCTAGCCATACATGCACATACTTCTTCTGACCATGCCCCTGTTAACCCCGGACTGTCTCTTGCTCTATGGTGACATTTTTCACCTCCCCGCCCTCCTCTCGTCTTACCCCCCTCACCCCTCCCTCCCGCTGGGGCACAGAAGACGCAGGACAAGAGTATGATTGATTCAGACAAACCACCAAACAATCCCACCCATTGATTTCTATTGAACAAAAACATCTTATTCCCCCAGCCACATAAACAGCCCTTCATGTTCTGCTGCGGGGCTGCATCCACACGCTATTTATCAGGCTTTGGCCAATTTCTTATTTAAATGCCACTATTTCCTTAATTGTGTGGAGAAATTTAAATTCTAAGAACTTCCTAATGGCAAATCCATGATAAGCATTACATCAAATCAACTTAAATTACAGACTTGTTTCAACTCAGTAACACGGGCTCATGTGCTTTTAATCCAATAGCTCTGGCATGTTCTAGTTGAGTTGTTGCTTTTCCAAAGCCAGCAGAAATATAGTTTTTTGTTTGTTTCTCCAGGTTACGCGACCATTGAGTCACACAAAGCGGCATTTTGATGTAGAAGAAGAGGATGTAGATAAATTAGCACTAAGGTGGGGAAACAAAACATGATTCAGATAAGAACTTAACAGTGCGTTTATGTTAAGTCTGTTGTTCTTACTGTTTGCTTTTAGGGTGGATCTGTGGAACGCCAGTAACCTGAAGTTTGGGGATGAGTTTCTGGGAGGGGTCCGTGTTCCTCTCAGAGTCCTGGGACAAGCAGGGGTCCATGACGCCTGGTGAGTAAAGCGAGGAGATGCATTTTACTTACAGCTCTGATACATACAGCTCTGGAACGCACTGCCAGAGGAGATTAGACTATCCAACACTGTGGGTGCTTTTAAATCTAATAAAAAATAAAAAAAACAATTTTAGAATGGCTTACTTGTAATGTATTTGTGTGTGTGTTTTTTTTGTTTTTTTTTAATGTGTTATTGCTGCTAGGTGGTTAATTATAGTTTTATTTTTTCTGTGTATGAAGTATTTACATGTTGTGAAGCATTTTGTAACTAGTTTTTGAATAGTGCTACACAAATAAAGTTATTATTATTATTATTATTATTATTATTATTATGTTACTTTAAAGATGCACTATGTAACTTTTCTGGTTGATTTGATGCCACCTGCTTTTCTCAGTGAAGATGTTATTGTTTGCCTGGAATGTTCCACAATATGCCATTAAATATATCTTTCATGCATGTTCAATTACAGCTGTTTTTATGGCTCAAAATTATCTTGAAAAACACAAATCTTTACGTGGGTGAGCTCGCTTCTCCACAGATCTGACCTTTGACTTGGCCTGTTGGCGCCACCTGATTTTCTTCTTTTACCCTTCTTTTCTTTACTCTTTATTTGTCAGGGACCATGTACAAATTTATTAATCTTACAAAAGAAAATATGATTTCCATGAACCTAGATACGTTTAATGCCATGCTGTGGAACAGAAAAGTTAGCAAGTGTTTTTTACCATACACCCCACCTTTATATGTACCACTAGCAGCCGACCATAACAGTATTGCTCCACAGGTACTTCTTGCTGCCCAGAGAGAATGGAGGGAAGTCTGTGAAAGTGGAAGAGCTGGGATCACTGCGTCTGAACATCGTTTACACTGAAGACCATGTTTTTCCCTCAGAGCACTACACACCACTCAGAGACCTTCTGCTGCACTCCGCCAATGTGGAGGTCTGTATCTCAACAAGATCTTCTAGGTTTACAGTGTTACGTATATGAAGTGGTTTTGGCTGGAGAGGAGTCAGACGCCCGTTGATGGGAAGTAGGGATGTCAATATTAAACGTTAATCGATAAACGTAACTATTCAGGTCACAATAGAATCGCAAAATTAAAATTAAAAGCAAAATTAGGTCAATATATTTTTAAGCGGAAGTCATGTCATTATTTCATGTCATTATTTCATTTTGTGTGCAGCCCGTGTCAGCGTCCACAGCTCATATCCTGGGGGAGGTTTGCCGAGAAAAGCAGGAAGCCGCCATCCCTTTAGTGCGTCTCTTTCTTCACTACGGCAAAATCGTGCCTTTTATCAGCGCCATTGCCCACGCAGAAGTTAACAGAACACAGTAAGCGCCCACTCTCATTTAGGTTGATTCATTCTTTCATTTGTAATAATCCATTTATACTGTAACTTCTTCCTTGTGTAGGGACCCTAACACAATTTTCCGAGGAAATTCACTGACATCCAAGTGCATTGACGA
>KN483477.1:124464-145870 GCA_000787095.1 Periophthalmodon schlosseri | reverse complement strand
GTCACGCTTAAACCGATCATAGACGAAGTATGGCATTATCGTTTGTGCAGTTCAACCTCTTTTCAGTGTTTCATATAATTTATGTCAGATGTCTGTGGAAATGTTCAGGGCGTTTTCGATAATTTACAATATCTTTTTTCCAATCTTTGTAGATCTGTACGGACCATAAAGCTTGTGAAATTGACCCGGTCAAGCTGAAAGAATCAGAGAACTTGGACACCAACAGAGTAAGGCATCTGGTGTTTTTGTCTTGTTTCAGAGTATGGCATTAAACTTATCATTAGACTAGGCTAAGTTACAGGTCAGATCTTTGGAGAGGTGAATGTGTTTTTTTAAGAAATAAACACACATATAATTGAATAAATGCACAATAGATGAGTTAATGCATAGACTGTATAAAGAAGTGGACTAAGTGAGTCAGTCAGTCAAGAAAGAAGGCAGCTGATTTGTCTCTTATTAATGTTCATATCGTGAGTTACGGACACAGTAGTGAAATAAAAGTACCAGGGTCACATAAAGCAGGTCAGTACGAACATTTTAACACCAAAATGACGAGGTTAACAGCAGCATTTACAGAGAAAGAGTCGACAGTTTTCTAATGTAAAGTGAATTGGAGCCAGAGTCGATGCAGCTAAAAACGCAGCCCATGATCACTTCCTATTTGGAACGCGGCGGCGAGCAGGTTAGCTATGTCCATTTATATATACAGTCTATGGTTTAATGCTGTACTGCGGAACATTCCAAGCAAGGCTATAACATCCCCATGGAGACAAGAGGATGACAACCCCCCCTTCCCTCAGAAAAGTGAAATAGTGCACAGTCATGTAGTAAAGTTTATAATTACTTTTTACTTCTAATGGAATAATAATAAACATAATATTTTAGGCTTTCTATATCTGTTTGGCTCTAACCAGGTATTTTGTATTTTAGGAAAACCTTCGTCAGTATGTGGACCGAATCTTTAACGTGATCACCACTTCGGGCGTCCGCTGTCCCACCGTCATGTGCGACATCTTCTTTTCTCTGAGGGAATCAGCCGCCACGCGTTTTCAAGGTAACGGCACAAAAGATCGGAAGCTGAACGAGTCATCAGCCGCAGTTCGTAATGGACAGGAAGCAGGAAGAAAGAAATGTACAGGATGTGCACGCAGCCCAAGGACACCTCTTTTCTCTTCTCACAGGATCTCTGAAAAGCTTTTTGTGTTCAGCTATTTGTGTCAGACCTGCAACCACTTAAGCCCGCAGGCAGCAGGTTTGCTCTCACTGTGTGTAGGATAAGCAGTGTGAGGATATTACTGTATGTGCGGAGCTGCCCTCTGTTGGTCAGCGTGTGATACTACAGACAAATCATTATTGAACAGTAAAATGCGTTTTAAAATATAATAAAACACTAATGCAACAAGTGTACTTTGCTTTACCTCTAGACTACTATAGAAAATTGTCAGACAAAAATTAGCCAGTTTTGTTTGTTTTTTTACCATTATTTTTTAGGTCAAAAAACAAAAAAAAAAGCTTTATTGGATATTTATATTTTCTTGTAAAAATAGGTATGCCCACTAATTTTATTTGGTGTGAAATGGAAAAAATGAAAAGTGAAATTCATAAGGAGGTTCAGACAAAGTCCAGACAGGACCTCAGTTGGTACAGTGTTTGCCCACTGATCCAAAGGTTGGCGGTTCAAATCCCACTCTTGACATAAAACATCATTGGTAGAGCGGTCAGATCCAGTAACACACAGGTTGGTGATGCAATTCCAGTTCCCACAGATGAATCCTGTTGTCGTGTCTTTGGGCAAGACACTTAACCCACTTTGTCCCCAGTGTCTGCGTGTATGAATGTGTGTGTGAATGGGTGAGTGGTTCCTTCCTACCAGTTCTGCTGTTTGTGTGTATGGAGCTTTAAGGTAGTGCTCTGATAATGCCACACTTAACAATCCCATAGTTTGTCTACAGTTTATTTATGTTAAAAGTGTGAGCCAAGTGTGCAATAACTTCGCTTTTTGTTTTATTAATCTTCAGTTGACCAAGATGTCCGATACACAGCTGTTAGCAGTTTTATCTTCCTCCGTTTCTTCGCACCAGCTATTCTCTCCCCAAACCTGTTCCAACTACGACCGCATCATCCAGTGAGTTAAACCTATACAACTTCAACTCAGTAACGCTTTAGTAAAAAAGTAATTTGGGCCTATAATTTAATATGAGCAACAGATATTACAGTTTTCTCATACACTGCTTTGTGTGTAGGACCCTGCCACTTCCCGAACCCTTACTCTGATCTCCAAAACCATCCAGACTCTTGGAAGTCTCGCCAAATCAAAATCTGTGAGTTTTAAAAATACTAAAATGTGGCCGATTGATGTTTTTTTTCATGTCCAGTCTCTAACATCTGTTGTACTCTGGTCTTCCCTTTTAGGCCAATTTCAAAGAGTCCTACATGGCGGCATTTTACGATTACTTTAATGAGCAGAAATATGCCGACGCGGTGAAAAATGTAAGTGCTGGCTTGATTTCCTATTGAACAAAAGGGGTTTGTATCGCTGTGGTTTTAAAAATATGTGAACAATGTCTAACCGGTAGTAAAATGTTCCTTCTGGTTTTTTTTCTACAGTTCTTAGATCTTATCTCAACATCAGGAAAGTGGGACCAGAAGAGCATTGAAACGCCTATCATGCTAAAAGAGGGGTAAGGTCACGGTTTAAAATTACGTAACAATATTTCTTAAAAGATACACATTTAAAGATCCTATATTACGTAAAACTGACTCTTGTGAGCTTTAAGCCATGTTATAATGTTGTTACCTCATCAAAAATATACCTGGAGTTGTGTTTTGTTTCATCCACACATATTTGTGTAATTCTGTATTATTAGTCTGTCTACATTGCCAAAGCTCAAAATGCTCTGTTCCACCTTGTGATGTCATGAAGCGGTGGTTTTCGAGATAACGGCTCATTTTACCTTTTGTTCAGTAGAGACTGGCAGTTCCAGGGCTGAAATGATCCCAATGATTCTAGTGAAGGGGTATGGAGTTTAAAAACACAGCGGAGCGCTTCCTGTATTAGCACATGACATCACAAGGTAGAACAGAGTGTTTTCTGTTTGAGAGAAGAACTCAGCCTAAATATGCAGGGTTTGTGTGAATGAAACAAAGCACAACTCCAGGTACGTGTTTGATGGGAAACAACGTAATAACATAAATCAGAAAATAGCATAATATGGGCCCTTTAATGCACTATTTAAAACTTGTATCATTCTGGTCATGTGGTAGCACTTTAGCCTTTTCCCCATTTGCAGATTTAGATCATTTCTATTTTTGTAGCTTGTAGCATCAGTAGTGTAATGTATATAAGTATGCATTGAAATTAGAGGTGTTGTTTTTAATACTACAGTTAGTTTTCATGAAATACCAAAACTGTAGTAACTGGATTAAAACGAGAGTGAATTTAGCATTATTCACCTAATAGGCTTTATTTTACCTGTAGTTATTTTATCTAGAAAATATTTTTAAAGGTTAGGTAAATAGGTTTTAAAGTAACTATCAGTGTTGTCTGGAAAAGGGGGCAGATAACATAAGATTACTCTTCTTTTTGCTCCTTTTCATTAATTTCTTGTATGTTTAACTTTAAGACACCGTTGATGTCTTTTTATATTTTATGAATGAAATAAAATAAATAAATACAAATAATTAAGTATTTTTTTTAAATACTTAATTGACCAAATTCTTTAATCAACTGTTTGTCTATTTGAAATTTAAGTTTATCAGGTACAACTTCGCCGCTAACATAAGGCTACTGTTAGGACCACATTTTCTAGTTTAGTCATCTACATCCCCACCTTCTTCTGTTAATGCTGTCGTCCTAAAGGAGTGTAAAACTCACTATAAAGAGGGTTGATGGGAAGGGGTCAAAGCACAGCACTAAGGGCAGGTAAGAGCGTCTGTGTATGGAGCTTTGCCCTGTGTCCCCCCTGTGTGCAGTGTCCCTCCGACCCCAACCGACCTCCATTTACGGAGCCGCTGTTAGACGCTGTAGCACTTTACCTTATAACCAGTGACTACCATATATATCCTAATGGTCTTATATTACGCATTACTTATTTATATAACTTATGGCAGTGGTTCTCAAAATCTTACCACTATTAGGCCTGTCCCTTTATCGACTTATCCTTCAGTATATGATAGCTGCGGCCCAATGTTTCTTGGGGCTTAATTTTTGTAGTATTTACAATTTCTTTGCATTTTTGGGGGATACTTTGTAATTTTTTCTGCACTGCGATAACATTTGAGCTGTAGGGGTTGAATAAATAACTTTGATAACTCATTATAGATACAAACTAATACTAAAGTGTTATTCAGCTGTTTATCTTTTGCACCTCATGTTTTTTTTTAACAATATTGGGAGGGTTGAATATTATCGTTTATTGTCTATATTTTCTTCAGCAATATTTCACACTTAAAAATTTGTTATCGTGACAGGCCTAACCACTACAAGAAAATATTTGGCTTAACTTAGACTATATCAGGTCTAAAGCAGTGCTAAACATAGTCAAAACTTACACTAAACCTTGTCTAAAATGGCTATAATAGTTCTAAATAATTATTAACCCAAAGGACAAAAACGCCAATAGCTTTGTCTCTAAATTAAACAAATACTCAATCTGCGTAAAACCACCAGAGCCCACGTACCACATTTTGAGAAACACTGGCTTATGTTATTGTATGGAAAACAAGTAAAAGTACCGTAATTTCCGGACTATAAGTCGCACTTTTTTCATAGTTTGGCCGGGGGTGCGACTTATACTCAGATGCAATTTATATGTGAAATATGTGTTTTTTTTCTTCATTATTATGCATTTTTTGGCTGGTGCGACTTATACTCTGGTGTGATTTATACTCCCGAAATTTCCTCCCTGATATCTGAGCATATAAAGCACCCCGGTTGCTTTTAGAGGCTGTCACAGAGTAATTTAAGGACTGAAACGCTGAAGGTTTTAATACTGAGGAGCACTTAATGGATTACCACATTATGACATCACAAGGTGGAATTGAGCGTTTTGGTCGCGGGAGATTAAAATTAGATTACATACGCAAGATTATTCAGACATGTGCGAATGAAACAAAACACATCTCCAGGCATGTTATTGATGAGGAAACAGCATTACAACATGACTCAAGATCGCACATTTATTTAGTACAATATAGGACCTTTCACATAACGTTTTGATCGTAGACTGTGGTGCCCATTGGTTACACTGGTATAAAGTAAAGTGGTCAAGCTTGCTATTAGAAATTATAGATGGTGCCGGAAACGCTTGGTGTAATAGTTCCAGCTGGGGTGATATTGTTATAATAATATATTGTTAGATATTGTTTTAAAAATATTCTATTCATTATGTTCATTTGACCCAAAAAAAAAACTCATGAGATTGTGCAGGTGACTGTGCTATATAATTTGATGAATCCTTTGAAGATTAGAGATTAGAGATGTAAGGTTGATGTCATGTCATATACACCAGAAAGGTTTGTTTTTGCAGAGCTTGATATTTTTCCAATTTTAAGTTCGCTCGTCAAACTATTTAAATTATATGCAATTTATTCTCAATAATTCAGAATTCCACCTTAAGGGTTAACATTGCAGTAGCAGTATTTTAAGATTTGGTGTCTGATATTGGTACATATATATATACGAAATGTCTTCAGGTGGAGCCCAGATCATTTGGTGCCTAGACCCTGGTCTATTTTATTCCATGTGACCTACCAGAAACACAGCTTCTCCTTGTGGTTACTTTCCTCGAACAAACCGTCTTGACTGTGTTACATATTTTTTCCCTTTATCAGCAAATAATGTACACTTCATGGCGTATTTAGGCATTAGTTATAGCAATTGGCAATGGTGCTGCTTTTGGTTTTGCATGAACTGAACCAAACTATAATTTTTAACTTTGATTATATGAGCCAGCAGACGCAATGATTTGTACACAATTTGTTGGTCACTGGAAAAACTATGTTAAAATAATTGTTAAGCTCATAGACTGTGACTTCTATGAGAGCTGTACAGATATTGTAGAGCTGTACAGCAGGACAGAGGAGACTGAGAGCATGCTCCTCTTGTTTACTTCACTGCAGGCTGATGACAGAAGCATGCAAATGAAAGCTTGCATATAACGATTCAGTATTGGTGGTATACTTGTTGCATATGGACATAAATTGTTCAGTTTATAAAAATTGTTGGTACACATCTTTTAACTTAATCTTATAAAAACTAGTGATGCACCAATCCAGCCTTTTTCACAATATGATACTTGCATGGAAACGCTAGCATTTTTTTTCTGCCAATACCAACCAACACCAGTTCAAAGCCTGCAAGATTCATTTACTTTTTCAATACATGACATCCATAAATATAATACTGCATAAACCACAGTGTTATGATTTCAGAGTCGACGGTTACCAGTAATTAGTCTTTATATTGTTAATTTTTAGCCTAACAAAGGCTTACGCAATATTATAAATACATTTTTCCCCCAAATCAGACTGGTATTGGTGCATCTCTATCAAAATCAACTCATTTTAACATTTTTTTCTTTCCAATTTCTCTGCAGGTTTATGATAAAGCGAGCCCAAGGTAGAAATCGTTTCGGTATGAAGAACTTCAAGAAGAGATGGTTTCGCCTCACTAACCACGAGTTCACCTACCACAAAACCAAAGGTGTGTTCATGGTCTTGGGGAAAAACAAAGGTCTTACGGAGCTGTATTTAGTGCAATGCAGTGGTTTCTTACTGTGCGGAGGAGGAGTGTGAGAAACAATGGGGGAAAGTGCTGAATGCTCACTTGGCCCAGCTCTGTGTCTCACATGTGTGCTGCAGATCCAGTTACTGAGCAGGCAATAATTCTGCTGCATCTACTCCACCGTCCTACACACAAGAAACCAACAGTTCCCACACTATAGACTGGTGGGTGTAGAGCTGCAGACTAAGCAGTGTTGCGCATATATTACATTAGATTGATAACTTTGCTACTTTACTTGCACTTTTCAAAACAACAGTGCGTAACACATCTCCAGAAGATGATTTAATCCTATAAGAATGGATTGTAAAAAAGATACATTAAAAAAAGAAAGAAAGAAAAATCACAAATAAATAAATAAATAAGACGTATTGCAATTGAGTCATTAAAAGTAAGGGCCATAAAAATTTTAAGAGTAGGTTTAGAAATATTAAAAAGGAAAATTAGAAAATACAGAAAAATGTTTGTTTTTCATGTAGTTTATTATTTATATTCATATTTATATTTTGGATTATATTTTGGATTTCTTTTTGTGGGTGTTATATTGCATTGGCAGAGGCACAGTTTATGCTTAAAGGTCTTTCTGTATGTGGATTTGATGATCTTATCTTATTAATTTTATGTACTTAAAAACAAAACAAAAAACAACGAAAAAACAGTTCCCTTCTATTGTGTATTAAAATAATGTGAAACACTAAATAAAAGTGAATATTGTGCTGCTTCCTCCAACACGCTTATGGTACAGATTATGCATCCAGTAATTATTTAGCTTTGTCCTGGTAGTTTGTTTCAATTTGCTCCTCTTCTCTTCCAGGAGAGGGCGCCCTTTGCAGCATTCCCATAGAGAACATCCTGGCAGTGGAGCGGCTGGAGGAGGAGTCTTTTAAAATGAAAAATGTAAGGCCCACACACAGCGACTTTTGTCAGACCTTTGGGATTTTGAACTTCCAATAAAAACTACTTCTCACTTTTCCCAAAATTCAACTTGAATGTTTTTCTTGTTTTAGATGTTCCAGGTCATTCAGCCAGAGAGGGCGCTGTACATTCAGGCCAATAACTGTGTGGAGGCTCGTGACTGGATTGATATTTTGACCAAAGTGAGCCAGTGTAACCGAAAACGCCTCAGCACCTACCACCCCTCAGCTTACCTCAACGGTCACTGGCTCTGCTGCAAACTGTCTGCTGACACAGCCCCCGGATGCACTCCCTGCACTGGGTATGTCCACTGCCTATACACTGGGATTTTTGAGTTTCTTTCTTATACTGATGTTTCACTTGGTTCTTTTCCAGAGGGCTTCCCGCTAACATACAGCTAGATGTTGATGGAGATCGAGAAACTGAGAGGATCTACTCCCTGTTCAGTACATACATGAACAAACTTATCAATATGCAAGGTCAGAAATTGTTACTTAAACTAAAATGTAAAGTTCCTTAATAATATACAGTCAACTTCAGTCAGAACCCTGCATTCGTTTGTTTAAAGGGCCCATATTACCCTATTTTCTGATCTATGTTATAATGTTGTTTCTTTATCAGAAACATACCTGGAGTTGTGTTTTGTTTCATTTATATGTTTAACACACAAACCCTGCATATTTAGGCTGAGTTCTTCCCTCAAACAGAAAACACTGTTCCACCTTGTGATGTCATGTGGTAATACAGGAAGTGCTGCACTGTGTTTTTAAATTCCATAAACCTTCACTAGAATCATTTGGATAATTTCAGTCCTGGAATTGCCCTTATCTACTGAACTAAAGGTAAAAGGTAGTTGTTAACTTGAAAACTGCCGCATCATGACATCAAAAGGTGGAACAGAGCATTTTGAGCTTTGGAGATGTAGACAGACTAAAAATAAAAGGTCACTCAAACATGTGTGAATGAAACAAAACACAACTCCACCTATGTTTTTGATGAGGTAACAGCATTATAAACATGACTAAAAGCTCACAAGAGTAAATTTTGCGCAATATAGGACCTTTAACAGATAACAAGAGTCGCTGATTTGGTGTTGCCTTCACTGCCCATTTCCATCACTCATTTTGATACACACTGACTACTGCAAACCAGGAACTCCCCACAACAGCTGTAGTTTTGGAGATGATCTGACCCAGTTATCTTGACAAATTCTTGGACACTTGCCTCTTTGAAATATATATCTAAATGCACTTGCTGCCTAGTAACCTGTATTACATGCTAAAAATATGCTGTAATAAAAAGATCAGTCTTTTCTATATTATTCACAGTGCGCAATATATCACAAATATATATATACAAATCGCAATTAGATTTGACTCAACTGGCTCTGTGCACAGCAGCACGCTAGCTAGCTTACTGTATCTCAATTAAAAGTGTAACATATAAAATAAACAACCTATTAAAATTCAAACTCATTAAAATAAAGACTACCCGATTATTTTTATTCGTAGAACACTTCAGTTTGTGGTGTTGTTTTAATATTTATAATACCTCAAAATTAGCATTAGCGTTAGCATTGAGACACAAACATCTTTCTAAACACAGAAGTGTTCTCTGGTGAAGTATTCATTTTATTTGTGTAGTGTTTAACATGTTGTCAGTGACATCCACCCACAGCTTCCTGTCCGCTGCCTTATCTTAAAATATTTATTCATTTTAATGTGACTTTGCAAAAACCCCATAGAGATGCAATTGGACAGGAAGTAGTGATGCTAACAGTGAGGTTGCCAGACGCTGTTGTGCACAGTGCCAATTATTAAATCGCAAAGGCCGAACTTATTCAGATAATAGAATGTTCTCTGCAAAGAACATAAAATGCTGTCTTTTTATAGAAAACTCTTGTTGTACTTAGTCCTCCTAGTCCTCTACAAACATGTTCTGAAATGCGTGGAATTCTTTTATTAGTTTATCAGTTCATATTTAATTTTTCTGTCAGTAGTTAATGCTTCTGGAGTTGTTTACAATGTGCACTCTGAACAGAATCCTACTTTTAAAACATATCAAAATCTAATCAGTCACAGTCGCAGTCACAGTACAGAAAAATTGCTAATCTAAAATTGTGCCGCCCTGTGTTCATAATTTATTGCCTTTTTGATGTACAACTCTTGAATAATATCTCTCCGTGTCATCTCTCTAACTCACTAATATCGCTCTGTGTCATCTCTCTAACTGTTATTATTCTTTCTGAACAGAGGCGTGTGGCAGTAAGTCAGTGTACGACGGCCCTGAGCAGGAGGAGTACTCGAGCTTTGTCATCGACGATCCTCAGGAAACATACAAAACTCTGAAGCTCATTGTATCGGCTGTGCAGACGCTGGAGCAGCAGCACACCAAATACAAACGCGACAAGTTCAAGAAGACTAAGATCGGCAGCCAGTAAGTGGCTGCATTTTCTCATTGAAGCATTTGAAGTGTAATTATGCATATCTATAATCAGTATGAGTGTCGATAACAGCTTTGTCCAAACATACTATTTTAACTTTTTATTATGTAGGTTTAATGCCATACTCCATTCCAGGCAAAGCAATAACATCTCCACAGAGACAGTCAGGTGCAGGGGACTCGAAGGGGTGGACAAAGGGGTCTGTTGTCCCAGGCCCCAGGGTCTTAGGTGCCCAGAAATGGACCCTCTTCCTATTCATTTATATTCGAGGGGGGCCCATGTGAGGCTTCTTGCCCCGGAGCCCCCACATTTCTGTAGACGGGCCTGATCAGGTGGCAGACCTTCCACCAGAAAATATAGAGTGCATCTTTAAGGCAAGATAGAGCATAAAAGGTTTTACAAAGGGGCAAATTTAGCAGTTTAGTAATTTGAATGCGTATTTGTATGTATTGTGTCTAAAATGCAAAGCAATACTAGCCTTCCTCACATTTAACATAAACAATTTACATAAACAACATTTGAGGATGCATAATAGGCGCACTGCATTGTTCTGTTTTCCTACCTTTGAATCTTCCACCACTTTTTGCTATATTGGTCAGCAGTGGCGGAACTTTAGCAAGCAGTAAAGTACTCTACTTAAGTAAAAAATGTAGTTATCTGTACTTTACTTGCGTACATTTTAAAGTGGATACTTTTTATTTTTACTTCACTACATTTGAGAGCAGGTATCTGTACTTTCTCCTCCACTACATTTTTGAACAGGAGTTAAAAGTGAAAGTATTTTTTTATTATTGTTTCAGACCTGCTGAAAAGACTGAGGGGTTTATTTTTAACACGTTAATAATTTGAGCAAACAAAAATATACAAATAAAAACAGCTAGGAAAGCATTATCAAAATCGCTACATTTGAAGATTTATTACATCTCAAACTTGAAATATGTTTACTGTTTACTGTCAATTTTTAAATACATAATACTTTTGCTTAAGTAAATTTTTTCATGTGATACTTTTACTTTTACTTGAATATTTTTTTGCTCCGGTATCTGTACTTTTACTTATGTAACAAAATTGAGTACTTCGTCCACCACTGTTGATCAGCTCATGAACAATGGCTTTGGAAAAATAAATTTAGAACTTACTGGTCACTGTACTTAATAATAATATTATATTGAGTTAAGCCATTACTATAATACTATAATTTAAAATATTTTTGCTCTATTCCTAAACTGTCTGATGTATACTATTAACCTTTACATTATTAAAATATGCCTAACAACCCGTGCATTAACCTTATTGTTTTTCTGTTTCCAGGGAGCATCCAATCGGAGACAAGAGTTTTCAGTGCTACATTCGACAGCAGTCTGAGAGCTCCACTTACTCCATTTAAGCGCCCTGAACCTGGCAACCAGCAAAACCACCTATACTGTCTGAAGGCCCACCTCAGCTATGGCTATGCCCACAGTCCAGGCGCGCTCACTTTACCTGTGCGCCGTGGTCTGTTTTGATGACAAGATGGCGGACAAGACATGGATGGAGGATTTCTAAGCTTACTGGACAGAATAAGCTGTTTTTTGGGGGTTCCTTTTTTTGCAGTTTAAAAAAGGTGCAGTGGTCTGATATAGTGATAAAACTTGGATTTCAACAATGAAGAACCAGTGTGGGAAATCCCAGATGAAGTTTAAGCATTCGTTTGAACAAATTCACTGGACAAGTTTGACAGTGACGCACTTTAACTGTCCCCAAATATATGGATGAACAAGCAGAACACTTTGAGCTTATTTTGTTGTAATTTCATTCATTGTGCTTCAGACAGACCAAATTTAAGAAAGATGGACTGTATTTTTCCATTTTTGGGAGGTGTTGTGCCCATATATTTTTATTGTTTTTGTTCCTAACCTCCTCAGGAAGGCTGTGAGGGTCGAGGGCACACATGAAGGGACCAGCCACAGCCAAAGCATTTCAGACTCACGATGTTTGTCGTTTTCAATTGTGCTTAAAGATGTTGTACCTTCTCTCCACATTTCAAAGCCTTGTTACAGTCCCTTTGTAACTGGTACAGTGGTTAAAGTAATGGTTTTAAATATATATTTTTAATGCCACAAATCAGTGAATGCTTTTATTGTTTATCTGCAGTTTTGCCAAATCAGTTGTATATGTTAAAAGTCTTTGTTTTTACAAATCATTTTTATAAGGGCAATGCAGTTTAAGACGCATTTTAGACCAGAAACATGTCATTTCGTATCTTGCCTATAAGCAAACAGATCAGATCTAAAAATTGTATTGTAATGTACTTAAAGTTAAACCAATGTGTAACTTATATTTATTTTTTTTTTAAATGTGTCTTTGGATTTGCAGAAAATCTGTTTATGACAAATATTTAGTTTTTAGATTATGTCATTTGGCAGGTTTTATGCTGGATGCCCTTCCCTGAATCTCTTAAACTATATTTTAAGTTTTTCACTCTTTCAATAGCTAAATTGCCATTCTGTAGTATTTAAAGTTAGTAATCTTACACATTTATAAATTTGGCCGATATCCAATGAAAGCTTCACTGATCTTGTCTTGAAGTCTTATAATGGTTGTATGAATGATGTGTTGTTGTTTTTTTGCCCTGTTGGCTGCCTACACAATTCCCCATTTCCTCCATGATGTTCCCCAATACTGCATCCTCATTTTAACACAGAAAAACTCCCTCTTGTGAACTGGTCAAAAACCCGACATTATCATTAAGGTACATATATATAATTAGTTTTTTTCCATTGATTTGTGTGTCGTGTGATGCTTCAGTGCACATTTTTGTACATTGACTTTTTCGACTGACCTGTGCATGTAAAAGTCTAGTCCGCTAGTCCGTTTTATTAACCATCTTCCAGTTGTTTTTATTGCAAAACTTCGTGCACATTTGAACATTTTTCCCAATGCAAATCATACCCTAAACAGTGCCAGACATCACGTCACTTTTATAAGAAATCCTCTTTTATGGAAAGTAATTGTTTAGATATGTTTTTATATCACAAATCCTGTACTGTTTTCCAATTGCATTTTCTCTATATATTGTCCTCATGATGTTTTTGTCATACAGAAATTTTGCCATGTAACTGAATGACTGAAGTGTGTTTGCAGTGAGTATCTATGTGTGTATGTGTAATAATGTATTTGAGTGACTGACACATTGAGTTGCATTGCCAATTGATCTAACCCAGTGTTACAGGTGGGCACAGGCAGAACCACTTAAGTTGTACAAAGGATTCACTGCCTGTAATAGCTGTAGCCAATTTTTCTCTTTATAAACCACATTTCTATTTCTGTTTGACATGCAAATACATTTTAAGGAACTATAGTTTTGGTCTGCTTACGCCACTGACTCTACTCAAGCCTATGTACGTATGTATGCTTATGTAACTTATCATTGAGCTTTTTGCCAATTGCCAAGTATTAAAACACACAATACCTAAAAATAAGCCCAAAATGATTCATACTCTTATTGAAATTTTGAAGTTCTATTAGGAAATAATGTAATAACACCCAAATATTACGACTTCATACAATTTTATGACATGTTTTACCAAAACCGTTCCAAATTTTTTAAAATAAAGGTAGTGGGTAAGGTTTGTATTTCTGTCATAGCTCTCATAAGGTGAGTACTAGAGCGAATTAAGTGAATTAAAAAAATAAATTATAAAAATGTCTTTAAAGTACCACCCATATTTGCAGCTACCCACTTTATTATTATTATTATTATTATTCATGAGGCAGATTTACACTGATTTTGATGTTCTCGCTTTCTCTGTGTGACAAAATCTGGAACTAAGGACGGACTCACTTGACCAAAACTAAACCAGAACTAGATCAGGACAAAGCCAGGTCTACACACTTCCAAGAGTTCAACTATTTCTTTTAGTTGTTGTTCAGAACAGCAGTGTATGCATACATTTGGGCTCCTTGTCTGTTTTTAATCTTTTGTCACATATTTCACTTAATTTGAACTAATTCTTCCCAGCACATCAACCCCGTTTGTTGGTTAACCGAAAGTTACAGTAATGAACTCCTCCTCTTGTCCCGAAGCCAGCAAAGACATGACTTATGCAATAACTGTTTTTACGCATGCAATAATAGAATAAAATCACTCAATATGCCCATTCACTTTTCCAAAAAATACCAAGCGCACATCTGCTGACTGGTAGCCTAATGTGCATAACATGTTATAAAGGGAGAACAGTGTATTTTGTACAAATATTTTAAAAAGTATTAAAATAAGCCTCTTAATATGTGTATATAAAATGTTGAATGAATGGTGAAAATGTGATGTGTTTTTCCTGAATATCTAAAAGAGACCAATATTAATGTAAAACTTGTGTCTGTGTCTTTTGTTGTATCCTTTTATCAATGGACTGCTGTTTGTGTCTCTTCATAGACCTTGAAATACCACTGTGTTTGTGCCTATGTATAAGTGATTATTTTATTGCAGCTTCTTTTGCACCATGGCCCTTTTCTGGATTTTTTAGAGAGAAATCATGTGTTTACACTCATAATAGGACCCTCAACAAAGCCAAACAATTTCTTAAACACAAAAAATTATTGAGGGGAGTCAGAAGTTTTACACTGGTTTAGGGACAGTACAATGTAATGGAATAAACAATATCCAATTAAGCTGGAAGTACAATCAGTCCTTATTATTAGGCGTATGTATTTTTTAACAATTAAAGGTACGGCATGTAACTTTCTGGAGTTAAGTTAAAACAATATTTTTCACTGATATATACACATATACACATATACACAAGATTATAAACAAAGGGACGCGATTTCCATGGACACAGGCAGGAGGTGGCCCTGCCCCAGTTTTGTGAAGATGCAAGTCTGCTCAGATTGAGGGCACCTGTTTCCCTACGTTTTTGCATCAAATACACCAAATGCAGTACAGGCATAAGTGTAGGCTGATGCAGTACAGGCACACGTGTAGGCTGATGCAGTACAGGCATAAGTGTAGGCTGATGCAGTACAGACATACGTGTAGGCTGATGCAGTACAGACATACGTGTAGGCTGGACAGGTCTGAACTCTGTGGTCACTTTACTTCGGCACCTGCTCTGATGTTTTTGCCAGAAAACAGACCCACAGCAGTTTCCTGCGCTCCGGTCCCAAAGGGAGACACAGCGCTCTCTGCTGCCTCAGACCCTCGGTGTTATCAGCAGCCCCCCTCCTCCTCTTACCCCACTCTCCCCACACTCCAACGAAAACACTTTCGGGAAGAATTAAGTTTTTCCTGCGCTCAGCGGCGCGCAGTCGGAGCCGAGCCGTGGCCTAGCACAACACCTCGATATGTGGAGACGCCGCGCGCTCGGGGACTGTCTCCTGGCCTGTCTCCTGGTCCTCGTGCCTCTCGTTGATACGTATCGATGTAAGTACGTAAGTGTTTAGCCACTTTCAGATCATGAGTTTACTCGAAACAGTCATTCACGTAGTTAGCCTTTAGGCTGCACTGCCCCACTTTGGGACGCTGAAACGAGAGCTAGTTTTGGGTCTGATCCTGGAGGCAGAGGAAAAACTGACACTGTGTGAAACCTTCACTCTTAAAATGATCAACTCAAACTAAAACAATGCCTGGACACTGGAGCTGACTCCACAATAGAGGTCATTTCTGGGAAACAACCGTTTCGCAATGAGTCTTTTCAGGCCAATTCAAAGAAACGCAATTAGTGAGTGCAGTCCAGTGGGTCCATGCACCATGAGCCATCTGTCAGACAGGCACAGGCTGCAAGTGCTGCTCAACATGCCATGTGTTGTGGGAATAAATTAGGTTTATTAAATATTTGTTTATTTTAGATTCACTAGGCCTTTATGCCAATAGTCTATGAAGTTAATGTATATCTAGTAAAATACCTGTTTAATTTCCCACAAAGCTCCATCTCACATTGTGTATATCCTGTAACAGTCCTGGACCGGAGCAGTGCCTCTCAGTTCCTCAGCCGTCAGCGGAGGGCCAACTCTTTGTTTGAGGAGAGCAAGAAGGGAAACCTGGAGCGCGAGTGCATTGAGGAGCTGTGCAACAAGGAGGAGGCGCGGGAGATCTTTGAGAACCAGCCAGAGACGGTACCACTAAACCACTAACACAGCCTACATGATAAAACATCTTTATCCTATGCATTTCTAAAGGTGTGTGTCTTTTTCAGGAATATTTCTATCCCAAATATGTCGGTAAGTTTGCTGTTTGTTGGTAAGTTGAATTTAAATGTTTTGTAAAGCTTGTTTTCTTAAGTGACATTTTTTCACAGTCTGCCTGGGATCACACAGAGTTGGCATTAACAACCAGAACTCAGACTCAGCCATTCCATCCAACCTTCGGACCTGCGTCAATGGTGAGAACCTTTCTGACCAAAGTTTGACAAAAGTGAGACTAAACTTGTGTCTACTAGAATAAATTAGATCAAGACCAAATGAATCATGTTTTATATTGTTTTTTTGTGTGTGGCAGAGATCAGTAACCAGTGCACCCCAAACCCTTGTTATAAAGAAGGGGCCGAGCGCTGTGTGGACGGACAGGCCGCCTTCACCTGTGTCTGTAAACCGGGCTGGAAGGGACTACGATGCGAAGATGGTAAATGTCAAAACATCACAACAATTTTACAGTGAAACCTGGAGAGCAGAAGAAGTTTGTAGAGTGACTAAGTTCCGCCACTCATTCAGTTAGCTCCTTCAGTTCTGACGCAGCGCCGATAGGGACGGGCTATACATCACATATAGTCCTAAGTCTAACTCATTCCACCAAACGGATACCAGATCTGCGTGAGAAATAAAGACGCTCCTTGGATGACTGGCGAAATGTATTCATTCTAAAAACGTTGTCCAGGTGGCATCATTTTACTTTCTTTTGCTATGGAACCAACTTGGACGACTGAGGGATTACACAGACGGTGACAGTGGAACCTGGACTTTACACATGGGCTGGTAGCACTTAACAACATAATAATGGAATAGTAATAGGATAGAAACAGCATGGAAACTAAAAGTGTATAAACTGAATACTCCCAGATGGGGGGCATGAGCCAGTTTTCCCTATTAGTTACATTGTATTTTGCCATGAAATATCCAAAAGGTGAATTCAAATGTTGAACCTGATCATTTCTATGAGTGACTAGATCGATTAACTTCTTGTATTGCAATGCTGGATTTTAACTATATTCATTTTAGCTGCCTTCATCTGTATTAACTTTTATTGGCCTATGGAATGTTGTGATGTCATCTGAAACCTAACAATTTCTTGGTAATATGATTTTTTAAGTTTAGTTAGTTTAGTTTATTTACAATGCGCATAAAACATTAACCTACATAAAAGAGGAGATATGTTTGTGCCAAGTTATAATACCTGCTTATAAATATATTGCTACTTTCACCTATTTTTCCTGGATAGGTTGATGTAAAAAAAATGGAGACTGCGAATTACCTGTAACCTGGTTTCTATTTTCTTGGTAGTAATTTAGCAACAGGGCTTCAAAATGCTTCTCGTGTTATTTCTGTGTTGTTAATTAACGTGCAGTGTTAGTGCAGTAATTAAGTGTTTGATTGATGTGCTGGAAAAATAAGTTGTTAGAGCAGTTTCTGACCATGAAACTGCTCTAACAACTTAGAGCAGTTGTTAGATGGTCAGTGCAGTTTCTGACCATGAAAAATAGCTCATTATATTAACATATCTATTTCTATATTTTACCCTTTAAATATGGCATTTCTTGTGTTCTTACAGACATCGATGAGTGCACAGACTCGGACCATCCCGCTGGGTGCAACCAAAAATGCTACAACTTCCCCGGCAGTTTCCGCTGCATGTGTGAAGAGGGCTTCTTCATCAGTGATAAATTCATTTGTGTGGGTAAGGCTTCTTTGTAGATTCAAGTTCAAGTTCTCTTCTTTATTGTAAAACTAATTATGTAAACTGTAAAGTGTTGTATCACCTCTCAATATATAAAACCAAAACAGACACAAAACAAATAACATACAGAAGATGAGAGAAAAAAGAGAAAAAATAGGTCAAATGAAACAGGTGCATTACATTGTGAGGGGTGCACTGGGTCGTTTTGAATCTCAGCGTGCACCTGTCCTGTATTTTTAATGTCTCATAGCCTGTAGAGGCCTGCAGCTGCGTGGTGTGTTTAAGTTCAGTCTGTACATTGTTCTTATGGCAGCTGAACAAACATGTTTCTATGGAGAGTCTGTGAACTCCATTAAACCCTCTCCAGCTGTTTCCCCCGGGTCCATTTGTCATTTCTGACTCTGACCTGATCTGACCTGTTACGTAACACACGGTAAAACATAGAACTGTGCCATACATCTGTGGGGTAAACGTTATTTAGCATGGTAATAGTTCTTTATTAAAACATCATTATATTACCTGTTAAACATTGGCAGTCGACATAACAAGATAAGCTGCTTGGTCATTGTTTACTATGGACTGAGTTGCGTTACCAGAGCAAAGTCTTTACAAACATTAAATACGTTATTGCCACACACTTGCCTTCAATGTTTTCGACCAGATCTAATCATATTTTTATATTTTTTATCTCTTTAACTGGAATCAACTTTAATTTTTCTCCACAAAATGCCACTTTTACACCAATACAAAGCTTAACATTTGAAAGCAAAACAATTGTCTTTCTGGTGAAATGGATACGTTTTACTTTTACTTCATTGTATTTGAGAGAAGGTATTTGTACTTTCTACTTCATTACATTTTTTGAACTGGACTGAAAAGAGAAAGTATTTTTTATTATTGTTTGAGACCTGCTGACAGGCTGAGGGGTTTATTTTTAACATGTTTGTAGTTTGAACAAGAAAAAATATACAAATAAAAACAGCTGGAAAAATTGTTTCTGTTGAACAAAATTCACAAATCTGTATCAAAATCACTACATTTGAAGCCTCAAAATCTGCGTGAAATACTTTCTACTCTTTAAGTACATTTTTAAACGGGTACTTTAATACTCTTACAATTTTTTTCATGTGAAACTTTTACTTTTACTTAAGTATTTTTTGCTTTTCAAAACTGAATAGTTGTTCCACCAGTGATCATATGTACGTTTTTCTCAGATATCGATGAATGTCTGCTGTATCCTCATATCTGTGAAACGCCTGCCAAATGTGTCAACACCCCCGGGATGTACAACTGCGAATGTCCCACAGGGTTCAAGTACAATTTTACATCGAGAACCTGCGATGGTGAGTCCAAAAACATGTTTACCACCCACTATGTTGGCCACAGTGACTCAAATGGTACAGGATGCATTCTGTTGTTGTGTCCTTTGGCAAGACATTTTACCCACCATGCCCAGTGTATGATATCAGTAGAAGTTTGAGAAATTGCCAAGCTTGTGTCAATCCAGACCTTCAATATATTTTTATTAAATTATGGGATTATTCTTATAATTTTTTATTAATTTACTATATGCAATTATTTTCAGCAGACTTATTGTTTTTATTTGTATTTTTTAATATATTTATTTATTTTATTATTTTCCAAACATTAACATTTACAACATGAAGTGCATATTTACAAGAGAGAAAGGAACATTAAGTGGATATACAGAAGTGAGAGAAATATGGGATGCAAGAGAGAGGTTTGTAGTTAAGTACTTGTCAAAGTAAAGAGGAGGCGCAACAGTAGAGATAATAAACACGATAATAATGAAAAAAAAAAGAAAAAAACACACTCATAATAAACACATACATATACACACTTGTTTTCCCATGCCATATTTCCAACTTTATATAGTAACTTTCCAACGTCTTGCTCATCTTGTACTTTCACTATATTTAGTCCATCCATCCATTTTCTTCCGCTTATCTGGGGCCGGGTCACTGGGGCAGCAGTCTAAGCAGGGACTCTCAGACTTCCCGCACCCCAGACACTTCCTCCAGCTCCTTCGGTGGGACCCCAAGGTGTTCCCAGAGACATAGTCCATCATAGACTATATTTAGTATTAATGTTATATATAGTTTGACATGCCTTGTGTTGTGTGTTTCAGATGTAGACGAGTGCGCTCTGAATGTTTGTGATGACATCTGCATTAACACAGTGGGCAGTTACACGTGTTATTGTGACGGGAGGGCAGGACTGCGTCTGGCCCCTGATCAGATTCACTGCAACCCCATCCCTGTCTGTGTGGAGCTGTACGATTATAAACACCCCGAGATGCTTTACCTTGGAGAGCAGTTTGTCGGACTCCCAGTCATCTACCTGCGCTTCAGACTGCCGGAAAACACCAAGTAAGAACAACTCAAATGTGTTTTAAAAGGTATTTTTGTGGTAGAAAAGATATCAAAAGGTAGTCATCTGGACAATGTTTTGAAATCGTTTATTTATTCTATTTACCATTGTCAGATAATAATAAGCTTTTCAACACAAAATGTTTCAGTAGCCATATTACTAAATGACAGAGATGTTGTATCCTTGGGCAAGACGCTCCATCCATCTTGCCTGAATGTATGTGTTCAAATAAGTCAGAGATTGTGGAGATTGGCAGTCATGTTTCCCTTAGTCTGTGGCCATAGAAGTGAGTGTGAAGAGTGAGTGAATAATAGCCTACTGTACTGTTTTCAGAAGCTTGTCAACTAAGCGTATAAGTAAATACATACATTCATGGAATTGTAATAAATAACATTATAAAATATCATTTATATACTTACATAAACCAAATCGCACCCAACAGACTCATGTTCCAAACGTTTTAAATCCAAAAACCCATCCTCTTCAGCGCTTTTTATCTGATACAGACTTTAAGATTTTTTCCTCCTCCTTCCACAGGTTTGCAGCAGAGTTCGACTTCCGCACCTTTGACCCCGAGGGAGTGGTTCTGTACGCGGAGTCGTCCCAGGACTCTTGGTTCATGCTCGGGCTGAGGGGAGGGCGCATCGAGGTCCAGTTCAAAAACCAGCACACCTTTAAAGTCACCAGTGGAGGCAAAGCTATCAACGACGGACAGTGGCACATTGTAAGAGAACGCGGCAATCAATTCATCACTTGTCAAAACTGCTTATCTCTGAATCTGACTCCTGGACTTCCTAAGTGCAATAAATAAATAATGCAAGGACAGACTGAATGGCTCCTTTAGGTATGGTGTTAGATAATGGTTCTATAATTGAATTGTGCTTATTTTTCAGATCTCTGTGGATGAACTGGAGAGTAGCATCAGTGTGAAGATAAGTAAAGAAGCAGTCATGAGCATCAACAGTCCTGACAGTCTCTTCACCTCCGTCAATGGAAAACTGGAGACCAA
>KN483477.1:55811-120370 GCA_000787095.1 Periophthalmodon schlosseri | reverse complement strand
AGCGGTGAAAATGAACTTCTGAACGCCATGGGCACGAGCTGAACTCGGACTGCTCACTGAGGTCGTTTCAAACGCGTGTACGATATGCGGGGGGACGCACGCCCGCGCTGCCTGCGACGCTCGGCACAGATTTAACAACAGAGCTACCTGAAAACCTGCAGTGTTTAAAGAAACATTAGCTTCACCTCCCAGTGGCTCTGACATTGACGGAGGGTTAAAGAAGACACGAGGGTGCAGGACGGCAGCAGAGAAAGTTTGGAGCTTGGCGCAGACACCGCGTTACAACAATGCGGCTGACCCCAGTCTTCTCCTGGGCTGCCCCGCTAATCCTCCTGGCGGCTGTGCAATTGTCCGACACCAGTAAGTAAACAATTGCATGCTAGGTGGCTAAGCTAGCTCGCTAAAGCCTTTGACATTTGTGTTGTGAATGATCCATGCTTCACTTTGCACCGTCAGTAAGGGGCTTGTGTTTCGCAACCTTTGGACTTCAAAGCAAAAAGCGCTGTTTGCTCCTCAAATTACGCACACTTCCATGTTTAATTGGAAAACATACACATTTATAAAGGGCACCTTTCTTTTTTAGTTTCTTTGTCCCCCAAAGAGGCGAACCAGTTTCTAAGCAGACACAGAAGAGCAAACCAAGTTTTTGAGGAGACGAAGCAAGGGCACTTGGAGAGAGAGTGCGTAGAGGAAAGGTGCTCCAAAGAGGAGGCGAGAGAGGTGTTTGAAAACGATCCAGAGACGGTAAGTTAATGTTATTTTTACAGCTATAGAACTACTATCACTATTACAGAGCCCCTTATATTATTACCTGCAGGTTTCATGAGAAATAACCCAAATTCAATGTTTTACTCTGCAAGTAGCCTGTTTGTAATTGTTACCATGTTTATTTAAAGTTATTCAATTGTTACATTAATCTACATTTTTGTCACACAACTTTGATGACAGTTGCATGTTTACGCCAACTTCATATTGAGTAACATTGATCATGATGTCTGTGGCAGAGCAGTGATTCACTGTCTGAGCGCTTCATGCTCTAGTAAGTCCATTCTCTGATTAGCTGTCAGACAGTTCACATAATATCCCCATGTCAAGGTCTCCTCCTTTAATCCACTTTGGTTCCCCTCTGACATGAGTTGAGTCACTGTGAGTAAGTAATTAGGAAGTAGCTATAGTGTCTCAAAAACAAAACATCAAAATATAAGAGGCAAATTATAACTGACTGGCCATAATAACACTTCAGTGCACAGCCGTGTATATCCAGATGTGTGCACTGCCGCTTGATGTTAATAACTTTTATAAATGTTTTTCTTTATTTTAAACTATGCAGATCTGTGCAGTTTACCTGTAATTTTGAGAACATAAAATTTCATAAGGATCAAACTGCTTTATGTTGGCACTGTATTGCTTGAGTCTTCTGGCAGAATAATGGCCTATATAGTAATGTCTACACTTCAGTGCAAATGCTCACCAGAATCATTGGAGTAACCTGTAGAAGTTGCAGTAATAATAATCCCTCTTTTGGGATATCGCTGCATACCTGCCTATCTGTACAGTGTTTGAAATCGCATTGCAACGTGAATAGACTCCAGCACATGTTAATGGCATGAAGTAAATACACGTGGATTAAGTGTTTAGTGAATTTGACTAGAAGCTCTGTGCTTGGAATAATCTGTCGCACGTTCACTTTTCACGCAAACTGAATGAGGCAATCAATGAATCACAGATTACGAGTGGAATTACCGTAGTAACAGACTCAATAGGGACATCTGTTCTAACGGTTTCTAACGGTGTTTCTAACGGTTTACAGTAGGGTGATAATATCTATATTGCAATCCACATGATATTCTGCGACGTCACTATTTCGTTAAAGAACCAAATACATTTAACAACAGTATTTCTTTGTTAAAACACTACCTGCACAAATATAAAATGGATGTATTGTAACAGATTTCCTTTCTCTAAACATGCAACAACATTATAGCGCTGCCACAAAACAATTTTTCAAATTTTTACAACAGTTACAAAAAAAAATCATGGCAAATGATCAAAACAGCAGCCTGCAATCCTAATGTTTACTTAACCATAATTAAACCACAATGAAACTTGGATTAAACCAATAACATTAACTGCACTATTCAAGATAAATTTAACCAGGGCTAGTCTAGGCTTGAATCAATTGCAAACAGATCCTACCTTGACTAAACCAGCACCAAACCAAGACTAGATCCATTTAAAGCAAAACTGACCAATAATGTAACTACAACATGATTTTAACGCTAAAAGGGTTTCAAAAGTTGTGTGCTCAAAACATTATCCCTACAACAATTTACAACCTCTTGAAATATAGAGTTGCTGACAGTTAAGTGTAAAATACCTCTTTGAGTAAAACGCAGTCTCATTCATGACTACATTATTAATTTGGTGCGCAGCTCTGACTCTGCATTTCCTCTACTGCAGCTGCAAAGTAAAGGAGGTAGACCCATTTCTGCCTAGCAACACGTTAGTTTTCCACACCACCACTTTATAGTTTCTTGTATTTCCCATTTAAGTCATTAATGTCCATTGTCTCTACATTACACAATATTTTGGCAGGATCCGACTGGAGAGGATTAGATTACCTGCTTTCAAGATTTCATTCATACTCCACTTTGGTCAGGGTAGCCCCTTAATGTAAAAAAACTTTATATATGATGCTGCAGATGTCAAAATCACTCTAAAAGTATAACTGTAATGTCGGTTTTTACAATTGTCTCGTGTTTGATTTGATTTAAAGGTGCACTATGTAACTTTTTTTGGTAGAGGGTCCATCACCTGCTCATCTCCATCGAGATGTTCTATCTTTGACAGAATCTCATAGTATGGCCATCACCTGTCTATTGTGTATTCACTCATTTACATGCATTTTTATTGCTCTAAATTACCTTGAAAAACATGCGTTCTTACTCCACCTTTCCTCCTACTCCAAAGATCTGACCCGCAACCTGGCGCACTTCACCTGCTTGTTTCCATGGAGATACATTTAATGCCTTACAGTGGAACATTCTAGGCAAAGCAATAACACATCCATGAAGACAGGAAAGTGGCAGACTCTCTGCCCGAAAAGTTACTCTTTGCAACTTTAATAAAAAACATTTACATATAATACATATCATTTAGATTGCACGTAGACCAAACCCAAAACTCCAGGTTGGTACTTCTGACCAAGATCTTAGGCAAAGGTCTGGAGATGGTTCTTCACTCACAGGTTACCCACAGAGGCACTAATTGAAGGATCGGTCAAATGCAGGGTCCAAATTTTCCTATGGAGCCATTAAAACAAAAATAACAATGATTAAAATTTGCAATTTATGTTTTACCTGGTCCTCCCCTGCCTACTGCATCTCTCCCAGCATGAGTAATCTAATGATAAAGGGCCCAGGTTCTGACCTAAATGTGTACAGCACTGCAGCCCGGAGGAGGGAGGGATGCTGCTACTATCAGGAATGCAGAGAATTCGTACCAAGCCCTTGGCAATAGGCCGCACCCATCAGATAAATGACACAAGAGGGTCAAAAATGGCATTTAGGATTAGTTTATCAATCCTCCCTCCTTCAATACTTGGAAATCACTCTATTGTTAGTGTAAAAGAAACCCAAGGTCTCGATTGTGTCAATACTCCCTTTTTCGGCAGAAATATTTTAGTTTTACTGTTAATATTCATCATGACATGCATGTTTAAATCTTCAAGGTTTAACTCCCTTTTCTGCTCTTTCTCACTCAGGATTACTTTTGGCCAAAATATATAGGTAAGTAGTTAAAACGTTAAAACATAGATAAAAACATTATTGTAATTTATAACTATAATAACTTTTTCTATACTTTTTCTTTTTTTTTTGCTGCAGCCTGTGTGGACAGGTTTGGGGATTCTGAGAAAAAGAAACAGGATCTAATCACTTGTGTTCACAGTAAGTTTTAAACTGTTTTGAAATCAACTTTCACTTTAAGTTCAGTTGCATTTTTGTGATAACGATTCTGATTATGAAACGTGGCAGAGTGTACCGTTAATTTGCTGAGGACTTGCTGTGTAGGGTTTGTTTTAAATTCTTGACACTTTTTCAGACACTTTGGATTCCTTATTTCACCTTTGAGTTAAGTGTGTAATTAGGACTGCACAATTGGTTGGTTTCAGATGACATGACATTCTATAGGCCAATAATAATATAATCATAATAATACAGAAGGGGGGGCAGTTAAAATGAAGGTTCAGTATTTATGAATTTACCTTTTGGATATTTCACATAAAAAATACAATGTTGCCCCACTACATCAACAAGCTGCCCCCCATCTGGGAGTATAACAGCATCACATTCTAACACCTGCACACCACCAGTTGCAAAATATCCTGACTTTTTATGTAAAAAATGGGTTGTATCTTTAATGATTTTTCCACTGAACATGTGATTGATAAAGATACTGAGGATAATCTTATGGTCTGTTCTCTATTTTATAACAATGCAAACTGGACAAGTGTCTGCTGGCACATAAATCAAGTGCTGTTGGTTTTTTGATATCCTCAGCTATAAGACCCACAGAGTCCCTAGTTGTAATGTGGGCTGGGCTGCACTGCAGTAACAGCTCTGCATCACATTGAGGTTTGCACACATACAGAGAGGAAGGAAAAGAAAGTCTATAGTAGTTCATTTGAACAGTGTCTTGTATCAGATTTTAGGTGGTATGATAGGGCTTTGCAATGAATCGAATTTTAATCAAGATTGAGATTCAGTCATACTTAACCGTGCCAAGGCTAGCGTGAAGTTGGGGGGTTTAATCGAGGTCTACAGCCAGTCACGAAACACATGTGGTTTGGAGTTCAGAGTTGTGAGGAAGAAATCTGGCTATTCTTGTGTTAAGTATTAAATGTCTTTATTGTTTGTGTTCATGAAATGAAACACTAAAAGCCAATTTATTTTGTCCTTGAAAAGAAAAAAAAAATCAATATCAACTCCAAAATCGTGATATTTTTATGTATTTTTTTGTCATACTGCCCAGACTATCCTTTGCAGATATGCAGTTTTATTGATATAATTTTGGCACATTTCTGTAGTGATGCTTCTTATTGGTGAATGTGGGACACACCTCTTTTGGTGTCAGATAGTGACTCTGCAGTAGCCTGTGCGTGACTGAGGGGGTGACGTGAGATATTCGTGACGTGGTCGGAGTATTGCTGCATCAGAGGACACACTCGGCTTCACTCTGATTGGCTGAAAACCCTCGTGGCTGGATCCATGACTCAGCTGCACCATTGTCTCTTAAAGAAGCCTTTTAGCTCCTCTGTCAGCAGCACTCATTCCTGTTTTATCTCTCACTGCCTCTAAAAATCTGCCCATCTGTGTTCTGTCGCATTACATCAAGAGTTTGTGGCCAGACATAACCGATAATGGCATCCTCTCATTAGATTACAGGAACTGTGTGGACATAATGCATAATCAGGGGAAATTTATACAACTAAGCAACTATTTCCTGTTCAAAGGAATTTGAAGTCAAAGCTCAATAAATTCAGGAACTAATTCTATTTGAACAAGCTAACTACAGCAAAAATAAACTGCACCGGCTACTAGTGATCTTTAGAGACAAGAGCGCTGCATCAGGTGTTAATCTAACATTTGAGATGAGTGGTTTGTTAAAGCTACCATCTATAATTAGACTGGCAAACCCACCCCTGTTGTATTCTTACATAATACCACTAGATGCTATCTGTGTTACTGCAGTCTGATAGTGTGCCAGCTTTGGCCTGACAGAAGAAGACCAGAGAGCACAGGTGAGCCTGAACAAAAGCCAGGTGAGGGGAGGGGGGCAGGTTTCACATCTGCCATCTACTGGTTCAAAAAATCCAAAACTTGCAGATGGTAGCTTTAAGAATTCACAATCCACCTAGTGCACTTCTTGTGTTTGTCCCAAGCCTGAATAAGTGAAATGAATTAATCACCTCAGGGATAACAGCGTTTTTATTACTTGGTTATAGATGAACAACAAAAAGTATCACTTCAGAAATGTGCCAATTCTGCCAAAATGCTACTAATTAAAAACCTAAAAGTCAAACAAGTATTAACGTTTGTTCCAAAACAAAACACTGTTCAGGGTCAAGTAAAAAGTCCCATATTTACAGCCTTTTGCAATCTAATGATCAACTGAAGAAAATAATTGCCAGATTAGTCAATTAGCAAACATGTTTTTTGTTGAAGCCCTATATCCCTGAAGTCTTTTGAGACACCTTGATGCCTCTGACTATGCCCATGTAAACCTACTGAGATTACAGACCAGAACAAAATGACAAGGAGCATATTAGCCGCAGACACCGACATTACATCTTAAATTAAAAGCCCCCTTTGCATCACATCAAAAGCTCTCCGGGCATATGTTTAGCTCATATTATAGGACAAGGTTCATGTAGAAAGAAAACATATGACTTCTCTGCAGTGTTGTGAGGCCCGAGGCTGATCCACTGAAGTTTGAGTGAAATTATCTACTTTCATCACACTGTGTCTGTCATTGGTACCGGCTGCTCTGGGGCAAGCCCAGACATGTACTGCTCCTAAACTCCTGCTCGGAAAACACAACTGTGAAAGAAACATGAGACAAAACAATATGAGCAATGTTGTTATTGGTTTGATACAGACAGTAGTGACGGGAAGTAACTAGCCTACCTGTAGCCTGGTAATGTACTTGAGAAGATCATTTTTGTATAAATACACATGTTTTTGCCCTGAAACACACAACAGTTCTACAGTATTCTTCAGTGCATTCAGTACCATGTAACCATCTAGAATCATATAGTAAAAGTGCAAGTGTATTTTTCCTCTAAGTTGTCAGTAGTAGCAGTGTCCATTTACTAGTATTTATAGTTTTTAAGTATTAGCAGTTCTCAAGCAAAGTAATAGCATTGGCAGCAGTAACAGAAACAGAAGAAGTGGTAGCCTAGTTGTTGTAGATGTAATTGTGTTGTTAGAAGAGGAATTCTTAGTAGTAGTTTAGTAGTTTTAGTAGGAATGGTGTCCTATGAGACTATGTGTAAGTGAATTAAGGTATTGGTGTCAATTATTGTGAATAATCTTAAAATTGTGAGTAGTTGTAACACAAAAATTGGATTTGTGTTATTATGATGTTTTTATTATTACTCAAGTAGCAAAACAAACTTAATTCTAGAGATAGGACAAGATGGGTTACTTTACATTACAGCCCTAAAAAGTGTAATAATCATCCTTATCACATGTGTGCTACTTAGACTTTTCATCAAGAATATATCATTTAATTCAATTTTATTTATATAGCACATTTAAAATACAACTTAAGCTGCCCAAGGTGCTTCACACAAAGTCAACAAAAACAGATATACATAAAATACGACACTTTGGCAAAGAACAATAAAACTATACTATAAAACAACCAATAAAAGGGAACTATATTATGACGTGGTCAGCCAGAAATAACTAATAATTTATAATAAACTACAATCTTTTGTTTATTGTACCAAATAAATTATCATAAGATCATTTTTTTGAAGAGTATGCAGCCATATAGGACAAGTCTGCAGTGTACACTTTGTGGCATTAAACAGGCCTTTCATATTCAGATTACCAGTGATAGGAATGCAACAAGAAAGACAATATTTTCTCTAATATTTTACTAGGTACTAAAAATATGACCGACATAAATAGCACACTTTATCCAGTCAAACAAAAACAGATTAGATTTCAAGTATGTTTACATGCAAAATCCGCATGTGGAAGTTTGTGGTTTGTTTTAAATTGTGGACCCAATGAACTTCGAGTCTTCCAGTCTCGTCTTGTTCTTATTGACCCAATCTTGTGAGTACTTTTGCCAGAGCGAAGGACTGAATTAGGGCATGCCAGGCTGCAGCTTAGGCAGCATTAGGCTATTTATACTCAACCCTGCTATGAAACATAAGAGATGACCTTTCCATAAAGTCATACCCATAAAACCTTTTGTATTGTAGCATTCCCTTCTAATCTCCCTAATCCTTTTTCTATTTGTGTTTTATTTTTAAGATATCCCAGACCAATGCTCGCCGTCGCCATGCAACCCCAGAGGTACGGTGCGCTGCGAGGACAAAAAGGGCGACTTCCTGTGCCACTGCTTCACCGGCTGGACAGGGGCCAGATGTGAGAAAGGTATCGTCATCATTGTTCCCATATTGAGGCTATAGTTGGACCGTGGTGGACAGTTCGTAAAGCTGCGAAGGTTACATTTCTGAGACGTATCCGGTAACTCTGTGAATGTCAGCCATCTTTGTAACTTAAGATGTTGCTGTAGTTTCCTGTTTGCTGATAACTTTCTTAATAACAATTATTTAATCAATATTTCTCTTACTTTAACTTGACTTTCTATGTTGGTAATAAATACATTCTCGTGGACCTACAGCTACACCCTGTATTCACTCACAAGAAGTCTGCAGAACTTAATCCCGTCCCAAGCCTGGATACATGAAACTGCACCAGAAATTCACTCTAGTCTGTGCCAAATTACAGTGGTGATTGGTGGTGGTTGGTGAGGCCATTGGCAGTGGTGGATGAAGTACTCAATTTTGTTACTTAAGTAAAAGTACAGATACAGAGGTAGTAAGTTACTTAAGTAAAAGTATCAACTGAAAAAATCTTCTTAAATAGAAGAATTTAAGTACCCGTTTAAAAATGTACTTAAAGAGTAAAAAGTAAAAGTATTTCACACAAGTGTTGTTAATTTTTGTAAGTGTAGTGATATTGATTAAGAATGATACATATTTTGGTTAACATTTGCAATACGAATTCGTTTCTTAATTTTTGTTATGAATTTTGTACATTTATTTTTGTTTGCTCAAAGCCGAAGCTTGAACTCGAAAACTTTAGCCAGGATGTTACCATGAACATGGTAAAAATAACCCCTCAAATCATATGAAAAGTGCTTTTTACTTTTCAGTCCTGTTCAAAAATGTAGTGGAGTAGAAAGTACAGATACCTGCTCTCAAGTATAGTGAAGTAAAAGTAAAAGTATGTAGATACCTAAAAAATCTACTTAAGTACAGTACTTTACTACTTTTACTTCATTACATTCCACCACTGGCCATTGGTGCAGATTGGCAGCCAGGTTTCCTTCATTCCGCCTTAAGGCAGCTAGAAGCTTTTCAAGTTTCTAAAGCACAATATAATCATGGGCTGGAGAATGATAAAAATGAGGACCGTTGCCATAGCAATTGACAATTTAAAACAAAATATTTCTTTTGAATGGTGAAAAGTCCTCAAAATGGCACCAATAACGGGAAGCTGAAACTCATGAATATTCAAGCAAATATCATAATCATTGGGTAGAGGCCAGATGATGTGGTGAGCCAAAAATAATATTAAATATTAAGCACAAAGTTGAGAAAAAAAAAAGGAAAAAAGGCATTTTTGCACAATCTCTGCACATCCAAGTAGCACTCCTGCCCCTACATTTTTGCAAAATAACTATTAATCTTTTGTTTATTGCACCAAATAAATGATCAGTTTATATTTATGAGAGAATGTGTTTTTAAGAGTATGCAGCCGAATGGGACAAGCCTGCAGTGTACACTTTGTGGGCTTTAATAGTCAGATTACCAGTGATAGGAATGCAACAAGAAAGACAATATTTTCCCTAATATTTTACTAAGTACTATAAATATGACAAGCATAAATAGCACACTTTATCCTGGCAAACATAAAACAGATCAGTTATCAAGTATGTTTATAGACAAAATCCACATGTGGAAGTTGGTGGTTGGTTTTAAACTGTGAACCCAACAAACTTCCAGCTGTTATTGCTATAAATAATCTATGAGTGATCTGTCGAGTCAATATGAACTGCATGTACAGGAACTGTGGTCACAGAGAGTCCAGTGGGAATTCGAGTGTGTCTTTTGGAGGTCGAAGTTTGCTACTGTGTAAAGAGATGCACTGCTGCAATCCACATGAGAAAAGTGGATGTTTACTCTGAAATCCTTGTACAGTAGGAAGACCTTTTGTTTTGGACAAGTATCAAGTAATTTGTGGACTTCAGAAGAGGAAAATTTAGTGATGATTTATGTGGCAAACACTATTCAACACATTTCCACTATGACTCATCCTGCGACCAAACTGTGAAAGAGACCAAAGTGAAGTGCTTCAGTTTGGTCTGAACTTTTTCCTTTAAGAGATGACTTCATGCAGCCCAAACGCACATACAAATACAGTAGAGTTCCACATAAATAAAGTCGAAAATTCTAGTGTGCATTTATAATTTAATGGACCCATATTACACTATTATCTGATCTATGTTATCTATGATCTATGTTGTTTCCTTATCCAAAAAACAAACCTGGAGTTGTGTTTTGTTTCATTCACACAAGTTTAACACACAAATCCTGCAAATGTTGGTTCTTCTCTCAAATGGAAAACACTGTTAAACCCCATACCTCTTCACTAGAATCATTTGGATCATTTAAGCCCTGGAATTGCCAGTTTCTACTGAACTAAAGATAAGAGGAAGTTAACTTTGACCTCTTATCGTTAAAATGCATCAGCATTTTGAGCTTTGGAGATGTAGACAGACTATAATAAAGGGTTACTCAAACATGTGTGAATGAAACAACATTCCATATTGTATACAATTCAACATATCCATCTTACATTTAATCAGATACATGAAAATACATGCATTCTTACTCTGAGCCAGGTCAACTCACCAACTTGGCCTGTTGGTATCACCTGCTTGTCTCCATGGAGATGATCGAAGTTGAATACCATATTATGGAACATTCATGGCAAAGCAGTTATAACTTCATGGAGACAAGCAGGTGGCACACACTCCTCCAGAAAAGTTACATATTGCATCTTTAAATTGTTAAATTTTATTTAAAACTTTTATTTGCAAAAACCGAATGCCTTTTCCTTCTTGTTTTAATAGAGGACAGTATTCTTTGAAATCCATAAAACTCCACAATAATTCTTTTAAGATGGAAATTTAGCTCCCGATTGATATGGGCTGCCACAGTAATCCGGTTACGAGGTTATTTGGCAAATTTCTGAGCCAGATGCCCTTCCAGTCACAACCATTCCAGTGGGCAATGGAGATTAAGATTTGAACCAGTTGTTACTTAAGTGTTTGGTAACAATAAAAGTAAAAATCTTATGTTCTGAGTCATTTGTTTTTTGTTTTCAGATGTGGACGAGTGCGAGACGAGGAATGGCGGCTGCGACCATGAATGCAACAACACGATGGGCAGTTACCGCTGCTCTTGTCACCATGGATACACACTGTCAGGGCGACACTTATGTAACGGTACAATACAGATATAGATTTATGTTATAGTTAATGGAGACATCAATAACTGCATCTGTCTTTCTGAGAATCTGGCTTCATGAACTCGAAACAACTCATAGTTCATTTGGGTGTGCTATGGCTAATGGGGAAATGACACGCCTATACAATTGGTTTAGCCAGCTGATAGGTGTTAAAAAAGAAGAAAAATTAAAAATTAGGTCAGGTATTGGATGCCTTACATTGTCTAGACTTGTTAACTAAATAGGCTACCAAACGTTTGACCTAATTTGATGATATTTCCAGAGAATATTGTTGGTTTTTTTTCTACAGTGCTGCATTTGTCATCACCAATACAATTTTATGAATTATGAACTGCCTTAAAAATAAGTTGCAAAAAGATGTAAAGAGATACTGAGGTGGTTCTCAAAACATTTTATCCTCAGATTTCACAGAAGTTGTGTTGTAAT
The DNA here is from genome assembly GCA_000787095.1 of Periophthalmodon schlosseri. NCBI lineage: Eukaryota > Metazoa > Chordata > Actinopteri > Gobiiformes > Gobiidae > Periophthalmodon > Periophthalmodon schlosseri. The sequence goes on along the minus strand of KN483477.1, from coordinate 108,608 downwards.
AAAAACTGTAATATAATTTTGTTAGTTTTTGCTTTCTACTAGATTGAATTTATTGTAAAGTAATTCTTTTTAAATGTTATTTTCATTCATTTTGTTTTTCAGATGTAGACGAGTGTGAAGACCCATCGGTTTGTGGGACAGCTGAGTGCCTGAACACGAAGGGCAGTTTCGAGTGTCTGTGTGAACCTGGGTTTGTTTACGACAACGAAACCAAGAGCTGCCTGGGTAGGTCCCTGAAACACCCCCCAGGTTTGGGCCACTGAGGGTCCATCCTGCAGCTGTGTTTGTGTGTCACTATTATCACTACTAAAGAATGTGCTGATAAATGGGTAACAGGTCACTATTGCTTTCTGTTCCAAAATGTATTAAGAAACCCCTTCAGCTGTTTGTGAGGTTCAGGGAAATGATTCCTTCCTGATTTGAAGGATTTCGTGAGGACATTTCCCTGTCCAAAAGATGTATTTTGATTTGAATTGCATTATTGCTATAACAACGGAGGACAGTCGTCATGCCAAAGCGTTGAAATTAGGAAGGAATCCTTATGCCTGAAACTCATGAATAAGCACATTGCAGTCGGCTTGTACAATATACAACAAATTAATCTCCTGTACAGTACATTGAGTATCTAATAATATAAAAAGTCATCTTAGTTTTGTTTTGACAGAGTGTTTAAAATTATTCTTAGAAACTCCTCATACTTAAGACAAATAATACTGACTTTTTTTTACTGTTCAACACGTCATAGGTTTTCTGAAAATGCTTTAGCAAGATTTTAGACACTACACAAACACAGTTTACGCTGAAGTGAAACCCAGACAGAACTGTGTGGGAATAAGTGGTTTGGTCCGAGTCTTGTCCATGTAAGGTTAAACACAGAGGGGCCAGAGCCCAATCAAACTGAGAGACCACTTGAACCCACTCCAGGACTCTGTGCATTCCTTCAGTTTGTTGACATGAAAGTTCTTTTGATAATGAGAATGTAACTGCTTTATGCAACCCTTCACTACAAATGTTTAACAATAAATTACAACAACAAGTGATGTCAAAAGACAATGATGCAGCACTAAACTTTGTAGATTATTTGGATAGATCATTTTGGTTTAATGTATTGTATCTTTGTAGGAAATAGTTTACAGTCACTAAATATTCATGGATTTCAAACTATGGCAACAGTCCTCTGTCCAAAGTTTTGAATGAGGGAAAATCCACACAATGCAGGTGTCTTCTACAGTGGTGGAAAGTAACAAAGTAAAAGTAGTAAAATAGTGTACTTAAGTAAAAATTGTAGGCATATGTTCTTTATTTAAGTAAATGTTGAAGTGGATTTACTTTTACTTCACTACATTTGAGAGCAGGTATCTGTACTTTCTACTTCACCACATTTTTGAACAAGACTGAAAAGTAAAAGTATTTTTTATTATTGTTTGAGACCTGCTGAAAATGCTGAGGGTTTATTTTTAACACGTTCATAATTTGAGCAAACAAAATATATAAATAAAACAGCTAAAATAAAAACGATCAATTCAGTTGTTTCTGTTGAACAAGATTCAGCACAAATCTTTATCTAAATCACTACATTTGAAGCTTTATTAGATCTCAAAGTCTGTTGAAAATACTTTTACTTTTTACTCTAAGTACATTTTTCAATTGGTACTTTAATACTTTTACTTAAGTAGATTTTTTTCATGTGATACTTTTACTTTTACTTGAGTATTTTTTTTTACTCCGGTATCTGTACTTTTACTTAAGTAACAAAATTGAGTACTTCTTCCACTACTGATCTTCTGTGTTTTTTTCTTTCCAGACACAGTTCTGCCAAGACCCTTTTCCTAAACTTGTCCCAAAGCCCTGAACGTGACCTGAAAACCTGAACTTAACAAAAATACCTGTTCCTAAATACCCAATCCTAATACTCTAACCATAACCTGATTGAGAAATAAGATCATACAAATAAAATGAACAAAAATGAGCGTTTGCAAGCATAGCAACCAATGCATAAAGATATCACTAAAAAATACTATTGGGCACCATAAGAATCAGTTGATTGGCACACCTCCAACTGCACCATTTTCATAATATCACTAATCAAACCTTTTACTTCATTTGTCTGTGACCCTCAGATGTGGACGAGTGTGAGTCCAGCGTGTGTGCCGACGAATGCCTCAATGTTCCGGGGAGTTTCCGGTGTTTTTGTGACGGACGTCAGGGCATGAAACTGGCCCAGGACCTCAGGAGCTGTAAGGTGAAACACATATACTCTACTGTATATGTCAATAGCAGTCTATCTGTTATCTACAGGTTTCAGAATGTGGACTGTTGCCATAGCGATTAACAATTTAAAACTAAATATTATCATAAAAATATCTTTTAATGGGGAAAAAGTCCTCGAAATGTTGCATAGAACAGGAAGTTGAAGCCCATGAATACTTTTATCTGTTATAAGATGCCTTTTAATACTGACTCTTCATAAAGAAATTGTATTGGTCTGATACATTTGTTTTCCCTTATGGCGGGCCTCTATAGTCTAAGATTATTACTCCATGGTTTATAAACAAAGTGGACAGTATTTTAAAATAATCACATCTTTTGCACCTTGAATAATCATAAACATATAAAAGTAAGCATACAGTTGAAAGTAAAGGCTAAGAGACTTTTTCCCTCAAGTTATATGAGATCTGTTTTGCCTTCATGGTCATAGAAGAAACTGATAACACTGATACTGTATTAATTTTTGGTTGGATAAATATTAAAAATGGTTTTTGTGTTGGCATCCCCTTTGTTTAGCCCATTACCTCATGTATTTCACCATCTCTGAAGAGGAACCCTCAGTCCCTGTATCTGGGACGCATGTTCAGTGGAGTTCCTGTAGTGAGGCTTCGGTTTCGTAGAACATCTAAAACAGGGTAAGAAAATACTTATAATTAAAATACAAATCTGCACATTTATTCAAATCACATAAGTCCACTGTGTGCTGGCTTCATCTAATTAGAAAGCATTTTATTGTCCAATAATCAGGAAGTACAGCATGCTAGTTGTTGTTGATTTACCGTCACTGCAAAACACTGAAAGTTGAGAAAAAAAAAAAAAAACGCTTTTAAACTCTGAATAAGGTAAGCAAGGAATAGCTTTGGACCATTGCAAACTGTTTAAAATGAGCTAGTTCTGTTTTTTCACATTTTATGACAGTAAAATCAGGTACAATGCCTTTAGCAAAAGAAAAATAAAATCTGTCAACTGGACAAATCGGTGTAGGAGTGAACTACAATGATTTGTCCAGTTGACAGATTTTTATTCTTCTTTTGCTATGGATCAGACCTGGACGACTGAGGGATTGCACAGCTACAGTGTCTTTAACTAAACTGGTCATCTCTCGCTCTCTTTTTTTGTAGATTTTCTGCAGAGTTTGATTTCCGCACCTATGATTCTGAGGGAGTGATCTTTTTTGCCGGAGGTCACTTGAACAGCTCCTGGATTGTGCTTGCAATGCATGAGGGGAAACTGGAGCTGCAGCTGAAGTATGGTGCAGTGAGCAGAGTCACCAGCAGTGGCGCTGTGGTCAATGATGGACAGTGGAGAAAGGTTTGCCCCTATCTGTCTATCTATCTGTCTATCAATCTATCAGTCTGTCTATCAGTCTGTCTATCAGTCTGTCTATCAGTCTGTCTATCAGTCTGTTTATCAGTCTCTCTGTCAGTCTGTCTATCAGTCTGTCTATCAGTCTGTTTATCAGTCTCTCTGTCAGTCTGTCTATCAGTCTGTCTAACTATCCTTCTATCTCTATATAACTTTTATTTTGTCTATCTGTTTCCTTGTTTCTCTCTCCATCCTCAATTTCATTATGATTAGTTTATTTTGTATCTTGTGTATTTTGCGTATAATCGCTTGTATGTGTTTTTCAGATCTCGGTGGAGGAGCAGGGCCGCAGTCTGGTGATAAAGATCGACAGAGAGGCTGTGATGAAGATCGCGGTTAACGGGGACCTGTTCACTCTGAAGAAGGGGCTGGGGCTGCACGAGCTGAACCTGACTGTGGGAGGGGTGCCTTTTAAAGAGGACGGCCTGGTTAATAAAGTGAGGACGAACCACAACATTTTAATATAGTGATGTGCAAACATTTAGGAAGGGTATACACAAATGTACAGGTCCTATAATATGTCATCCCTCAAACACTCACAAAGCGTATTCTGTACACGTGTACATGTCGTCCAGGTTTGATCTATAGTAAAAGAAAAATTCAAATCTGTCAACTGGACAAAAAGTTATAGGAATGAAGACGTTTGGCTGCTCATCCAAGCCACTTCTTCAGTTCTGGTCAGATTACTGGTGGACACTGCCTTATATTTATCTGAAGGGAGGAGCTAACTACACTGAAACACAGCTGAACACACCTTCACTCCTACAACTTTTGGTCCAGCTGACAGACAACTTGTGACGCCCAAGTCTAATAATGCAGTAGTCTTACATAGCACTTTTCAAGACGCTCAGAGTCACTTTACGATTTTGTGCATTATAAGCTTCATTTCCACCGGTTCGCTTTGGAGCGGATTGGTACGGGCCGTAAGTGTCTCCACCGTCTAAAGTGAACCATACCGCCGCTTTTGAGAGGGTACTACCTCCCGAAGGGGGCCAGCGCGGTATGGCTCGCTTTAGCTAAGGTGTGGCTACACAAGAAATTGGGCAAGAGAGATCACAGATTCAAGACGGCAAAAAACAGAACAAAAATGGTTTGCTTGCATCTCTGACATCTTGTGGTGAAAGAGAGAATAAAACACTCAAAATTTTAATTTTTAATTTTAAAGGTGGAAGCTAAAATACATTTTTCACAGTGTTATATTTACACCAGTCTATCACCTGAAAATGGCAAGATATTTCAGTTAACTTTAGAAACGATCTAAAATTGTGCAAAGGAGAATTACTGAACCAGATTAAAACATTTCAAACCAGGATTAAGCTTGGACTAACATTAGGAGCCAAAGTAGGATTAGGCTAGGGTTGTCAAAAGTATCGAAAATCAGATACTACTCGATACTAACAAAGCCACATTTACAGGACAGAAATACGGTAATCTTTCCTGAATCGCTTTAGAATGATCTTGAGCTGTATCCAAATAAGTATAAAACCACATAGACAAGTAAACGCCCACGGACCACTATGGAGCCTCTACCTTTACAACTATACAAGTTATAACAATGCAAATAAACATATACCCGGTAATAATAATCTTCTACCAAATGCTGACTTTTTGATCCATGCTACTACTGCCCAATCTTCATTCTTGGCAATGTGGGTGAAGTGTCGGGTGAGTGAAATGGGTTTGGCAAAAGTTTATGGATTCAAAACAAAACACAACATGCATAATTTTCAATTTGCTTTTGACATAATTATTTTTGTACTTGTAGGTGAACCCTCGTCTGGATGGTTGCATGAAGGACTGGCGCTGGTTAACGGGAGAAGACACCTCGATCCAGCAGACGATTCAGTCCAATGAGAACATGCAGTGTTTCAGCACAGAGGACCCCGGGGCCTTTTTCAATGGGACAGGATTCGCCTTTTTCAACAGAAGCTTTTCAGGTACAGCAATAGTAGCTTAGTCAAAAATATTAACCCTCTGTATATTTAAATTGACTTTAAGGTGCTCTGTGTAACTTTTCTGGTTGGGGTCTACATTTCGTTTGTCTCCATGGAGATGTTTCTTGGCTTATCTGTCTTGCATTATTTAATTACAGGTGTTTTTATTGCTCCAAGGTCGTCAGGGTCGCCACATTTCTAACACGTAACTTGTGATGTTTAATGTCATACTGTGGGACATTAAAGGCAAAGCAAAAACAACTCCATGAAGACAAGCAAGGGGTGGACCCTTTATCAAAAAAGTTACATAGTGCACCTTTAATTGCAGAGTAGTAGCTGTTGAATTTACTGGGAAAGGTTCACATAACAAATATTGTACTTATAATCATTTCTTTTTAAGCTTTATATCTGTCATTTTTTGTAGAGCTACCAACAACAAGTCTACAAGTACATTATATAAAATCATATTACGATGTTTTTAAATGTTAAAATCTATTGGGTTATCTCATAATCTGACGTCACTGCTGTACTTGGTCCGGATGCATTATGTTTGGTATTTGTACTGGTTTGACGTCATCTGGTGAAGCTCATGTTTGCTCTTGTTTTCTTTAGATTCACAAAACTTGAGTGTCCACATGAGTCTGCGAGCCACCTCTGGTATCGGGGTCCTGTTTGCTCTGATTTACCAGGACCGGGTCCCCCTGTCTATTTCTTTAGCCGACTACCACCCTGGGACAGATGAGTGGAGAGATGTGAGTTCAATGTAACCCCCCAAATAATTGAAAATAATGAAACTCCAAATGTAAAAGTGAATTACATGGTGTTTAATTAAGTGACATTTTATTTAATATAAGAAACACTCAAAATAAAAAGTAACTCTCCAGTATTTAATTTACCTTATTAAAAGTCAAATTTAGTTTTTGGAAACGTCAAATTTAAGGTTTGGAAATGTCAGAATTGCACTTAAATTGTAAACTAGTGATGTGACCTTTGTGAACGACACAACTCTTTGAACTGTTCCTTAATGTGAACGGCTGGATCCGGATCTCATTTTTAAAAGACCAGAATCTTTTTCTTTCTAATTGTATGCATTTTTAAATTATTATTATTGTAGTGTAACATTTTATTTAGATTATGCATAATTTCTAAAGGTAAACACACTTCCACTCTCAGTTTGAACCATTTTAAAGAGATCCGAGGCTTGGTCGATTCTCTGTGTGATTAGTTTGAAGTTAAATAAGTTCTCACATTGGCTTCCGTCATATAAATACATAGTGAAAGAGCCAGTCTTTTGAACGACTCTTTGAAATGAACGGATCGAAAAGATTTGGATCCCATAAAAGAGCCGGAAGTCCCATCACTTTTCTAAACTACAGGCAGTATACAAACCTAACTGAAATTTGTACTTTCTCTAGAGATCAGCCGATATGTTTTTTTCATGGCCGATGCGATCGATACCTATTGATAGTTTGGACAAATATCAGCCCGTTATATCAGGTGTATCTCTAACCCCCTGTGCTCCTCTCGTTTTCTCAGTTTGTCCTGGTCATGTCCGGTGATGCCATAGTGGCCAGTTCCCCCAGTCCTCTGTGTGACGGAGAGGGTCATGTGATCGAGGTGATGGTTTCGGCCAATCAGACGCTGCTTCTGATCGACGGGCAGCCGGGGCGAAGTGGGGACAATGTGGTTCCCATGGAGATCCTGCCTCATTCCAGCACATTCATAGGAGGACTACCAGGTCAGAAGAAACACTTGAATACTTTTGGCATCATAAAGTGTGCCCAAAACATTTTTTCCAAATTTTTTTCCAAAGAGCCACACTGGAGGCTTTAAAGAGCCGCATGTGGCTCTTTACGGTGTGTTTGCAGACCCCTGATCTAGAATATATCAGTGTTTTCCGTGTTAAATGGCGATGATGAAAAGTCTGTCTTTATGTTCAGGAAATTAATATTTAAAGCATTTTTTATTAGATGTTATTAAGGCAAAATAAAATAAAATTGTGCCTGATGAATATGAAAGTTTTTGTCACATTCCCCAGCCCTTTCTAAACAATTGCTTTAGTATCCGTTGTGTTAGACATTCTGCATCTGAGCTTACAGTAAGCTGTTAACTCAACCAACAACAAAATGCCACTTTATACGTCACGGTCCATATCTGACATTTAAAACATTCCTTTAAAGATTGAACTTCTTAGCGACAATATCCTCTTTAGTTAAAAGGTCTTGCTCTTTATAACAACCTTTTGAATTGGTCAACAAGACAGCTGCTTTTCTTTGTGTGGAACTGAATCTAAAAGCTGTATATTTGGCTTCCTCATAGACCACCTGCACATTTCTGTCTTGTTTTGCATCACTAACATATTAAAAACACAAATAACGTGTCTCTGCCTGCTCCAGATGTCCCCCTGGTGTCCACTCTGGTGTCTGCGTCCTACAGCGGCTGCATGGAGGTCAGTGTAAACGGACAGCAATTGGATCTGGACCAAGCCACCCACAAACACAACGACATCCGCTCTCACTCCTGCCCCCTGCTGGACTCCTACCAGTGACGCACTTAAGCAACACAGTATTTATTAAACCAGGACTTTGCAAATATGGACTGAATAGAAAACATCTAACCAGGTTTTGTGGTCCAGTTGGTGCTTAGATCATTGTTTTGTGACACTGTTGCTTAAAGGCACTAGCTGGGCTTTTCAGTGTTTATTTGAAATGGCACATATTAGCAGCAGAAGAGGCAATAAGTGCTGGACAAGATTGTCTTAACACTGCCCGAGTACTATTAGCCTTGATATTAGCCCCATAAGAACACACAGGGCCTTAAAATGGGGTCGATGCTAAGCTAGCAGAGGTGGAAAATAAGTAGCAATGGTAATTTTTTGAGTATATTTTGTAAACACACTTGGACTTGAGTGTCTGAAATAACATGTTTCATATACTCAAGTAAAAGTTTTATTATAATCATATTTTTTATTTGATTTTCATTTTTGTATCCCATTGGTGAATCTTGCAGTCTGTACTTTTTACTTTCATAATTTTATTTATAATTCACAATTTTGTTGATAACTTACTTATGATTTACTAATTTTGAGTAGCTTTTACAGAGTAGTTCGTTTGAGTATTTCATCCACCTCTTTACACCATGATCTGTACTTTTAACACGATCATTCACTGCAACAACTTTTCATAACATTTTATAATAACTACACTTTAAATAGCCTTAATAAAGCATGAACAAAGACTAAATTCATAATGAGCTAACAATAGTTAAAGGGCCCATATTATGCCATTTTCTGATTTATGCTATAATGTTTCCTCATCAAAAACATACATGGACTTGTATTTCGTTTCTTTCACACATGGTTACCGCACAAACCCTACATATTTAGGCTGAGTTCTTCTCTTAAACAGAAAACACTCTGTTCCAACATGTTTAACACACATGTCGAGCATTCTTCTGTCAAACCGAAAACACACTGTTCCACCTCGTGATGTCATGTGGTGCTCCACTGTGTTTTTAAACTCCATACACCTTCACTAGAATCAGTTGGATAATTTCAGCCCTGGAATTGACTGTCTCTACTAAACAAAAGGTAGCTGTTAACTTAAAACTACCACTTTGTGACATCACAAGGTGGAACAGAGTGTTTTGAGCTTGTAGAGATGTAGACAGACAGAATAATAAAGGGTAACTCAAACATGCGTGAATGAAACAAAACACAACTCCAGGTATGTTTTTGAGGAGGTAACAGCATTATAACATGGCTTAAAGCTCACAAGAGTCCCATTTTGCATAATATAGGACCTTTAAGAATGATTTAGGCTTAGTAACTACAAAATTATTAATATCCTAGCATTTTAATTTAGTAGTTACAAAGCCTAAATCATTCTTGATAAACAGTTAGATTATTACCAATTAAGTCTTTGTTCATGCTTTTTTAAGGCTAATTAAGGTGCAGTTAACATAAAGTGTTACCAAATTTTCTAGTTGCATTCAGTCCAATTGCGACCCCTAGTGGCAAAACTTGAAGCGTAACTAGACGAGGACCATTATAACCAACAGGTGCTCTGATAGTGACTTCAAAATGGGGTCATTGTAGTCACGTATGTCCCTGGGTAATGTTAATAGGAAAAGGAGGTGGGCTTACAATGCTGCATTTAGCTGCTTTCTGTGAAAAAGTTAAACTTGCACATTGTTGCAGATGGACATGGACCGCACAGTGAAGCCATTTGTGTAATAATAAAACTCTCCATGTCTGTCTGCAGCATCAAACGTACCATGTGCCTCGAACAACAACGACAACAACAACCCAATCCTGTAGATGTAGTACTGTAACTGAGAAGCTACTCGTGTAAATAGACATAATCCACAGTACAGACCAGTAAATATTAGAGGAGAAGTTTGTGATTTCCCTTACGTTTCCTATTGTTTTTTTTCCAGCAGTATTACTATGGTGTTACATTAGCTCAAAATAAACCTTCACAGTTAGAAATCTTACAAGGCTTATGTGTTTAGGCTTGTAAAAACTGCGTATTAAAGATGTATACGTTTAGAGTTTGAAGGTTCCATATTACTCCCATTTCTGATCTGTGTTATAATGTCGTTTCATCATCACAAACATACCTGGAGTTGTGTTTTGTTTCATTCACACATGTTTAACACACATGTCGAGCATTCTTCTGTCAAACCGAAAACACACTGTTCCACCTCGTGATGTCATGTGGTGCTCCACTGTGTTTTTAAACTCCATACACCTTCACTAGAATCAGTTGGATAATTTCAGCCCTGGAATTGACTGTCTCTACTAAACAAAAGGTAGCTGTTAACTTAAAACTACCACTTTGTGACATCACAAGGTGGAACAGAGTGTTTTGAGCTTGTAGAGATGTAGACAGACAGAATAATAAAGGGTAACTCAAACATGCGTGAATGAAACAAAACACAACTCCAGGTATGTTTTTGAGGAGGTAACAGTATTATAACATGGCTTAAAACTCACAGGGGTCAATTTTGTGTAATATAGGAGCTTTAATATAGGTTATTGTCACCATTGTTTCAAAGTCTGGTGTTTATTCAGCTACAAAAGCCTCAAACTGACTTCTAAATAATCGTACTGTTCTTCAAAACATTGTAGATATTTTGTCCAAAAACCTCGATCCTTTCCACAACACAACGGACCACGTAATAATGAACAGGTATTAAAAGCTGATCAATATTTAATTATATTTTTATACATAAATACACCTCACTTACTTCTCCTTTAAAGCCCAAACTTTCCGTCCCTGTTCCTCACCTTCGCCACTAAAGCACAGGGACACAGAGGGGAGAGGGGCGGAGCACTGCACCGGCCGCACCATGAGCTACTGAGCGACAGCGCTGTGTAATATAGAGATATGTAAATATGTGTACGGCTTTATAGAGAAAACAAACACTACCTTTTCCTGTGCTTTGAGTTAATCCAAAGTGGTGCAACTTCATATAAGGGCCCATTAGGTAACGGTGGACTAAGTAACTTTTCTGGGGGGAGGGTTCGCCACCTGTCCCATAAGTCAGATCTGTGGAGATGTGAACCCACTCACACTAAGAATGCATGTTTTCAAGGAATAAAAACAACTGTAATTGAACACATTTAAGATGGATGAGTTTATTGCCAAATTTTCCAGCAATAACATCTCCATGGAGACAACAAACGGGTAGCGGACCCCTCCACCAGAAGTGCTATAATGCACTTTTAAGGAGTTATAAATGTGCTATTCATTGTGGTAACATTTCAGTTTAGGGACTACCTTACTAAGTTGTAATTGGCATTAGCACTTTTATGTCCAAACATTAATTGCTAGTAATACAAATAATTAGGAGGTTTAATGTGGAAAAAATGTAATGCTAAGTTAACGTTGTCAAATATGGACAGAACAAATGGATCTGTTTACCCATGTACTATGCTTATAACTACAAGTTTCCCAATAATATGTGTGGTCCTTAAGTATTACCTTCATTGGTTTGATGATTGGCTTTTCCATTTCAGTATTTTACTCTCCCTCTTTTTATTAGTAGATGGTTAGTTTGTTAAATACATTGTCATGACATTTATAGCCCACTTAGTTTGGGCCCTTTTTATTAAGTTGCACCTCCAAAGTCTGTGTTCCTTTCTGAATGAATTTGAAACTGCATGTGATTTAGGAGAATGAATAATTGTGGGGAAACCAAAAATAAGGATCTCCGTCGTTTTCTCTCAGTTAAAATACATTTTTTGGTGCTTATACATTTCACTAAAGAATGTAGTAGTTTGCCAAAGGGCTCTCACCTTCCCTGTTTATTGTACATTTTTAGGTTTGATGAGTAAATGCCAAATGTAGAGCTTGATGATTTTTATCACGTGTGTGGTTTGTTTATCTTTTAGTTTTTAATTTTCACTTTTACTGCCAGTATGTGTACGATCCTGAGTGATGTTTGCCTTTTTGTTTCCTCAACAGTTAAAATTATATTTAAAACAAATAAAAGCCGTAAACTAGATTTTAAAAGAAAGATTTGGACCGTGTCTTTATGTGAACAATGACACATAACAGTACAAATTTAACATTTATTACACAATATGAAGCCCTTAACATGAGTCTGAGAGGGAACACAGTTTCTTTTATAGTTGCACTATGAAACTTTTCAGGTGGAGAATTCGCCACCTGCTTGTCTTCATGGAAATGTTATTGCTTTGCCTGGAATGTTCCACAGTATGGCATTAAACCAATCTATCTCTATAAGGCAATCCCAGGCCAAGTTACAGGTCAGATCTGTGGAGAAGCAGTCTCGCAGTCAGAATGTGTTTTTTTTTAAAGGTATTTATAAGCACTAAAAACACTTGTAATTAAAATGCTAAATAAGTATAATTCTTATTCTGTGTAACATTCCGAACAAAGCAATAACATCTCCATGGACATGAGAATTTGGAGCACCCTTCACCAGAAAAGTTACAAAGTGCACCTTTAACATGAACGCAAAAGAAGTTGAAGCAGTGTTAACAGTGTCAACAGGAGTTAACATGCACCATCAATAATATGCAGTATTGAAATATGTAAAGTGAATATTAAGGATGTACACAATAACACAGTAGCCTAAAGAACATCATTTGCATCTCCTTGGTTCACATTTCAACAAAGCCCTTTCATAGGTCACCTTCATAAGGCTTTTCACTGTATCCTGGTTTCCTAAATAGCTCGACACACAGTGGTAATGCTCTATTGCTGTACTGAACACACTCATAAAAAGTACTTGTACTTGAAGTCTCAATGGGGGATAACAAGAGAATGTTCACAGCACAGTATAGATGGATTCAAAAGTCCAGATAACAGAGTAAATAATAAATAAATTACCAACATATAAAAGACATCAACATATAATTATTAGGTTATTTATATTTGTTCTAGAAATGACCTCTGGTTATGTGCACATGGCACAATATTCTAGAAACTATAGTTATATAGTAATATAATCCTATGGTAGTATTTGCTGTTTGCTGTCAGATTGAGGACTTGTTGACCTTGTTTATGGTTAGGATCTCTGTAATTACTGAGCCTATCCAAATGAAACAAAAACTGGCACAAAGTTCAAGCACTTTTCTGTCAGCATAAATATTTTTCACAATAGCTTCACAGAGTTGTGCCAATTATTCAATCCCAAAAATGTGATTGTTGAAGGGAAAGCCATGAGTTTAATATATTAAGTTATGTGGTGTTTGTATGGTGTATCGCCATGGTAACTAAACCCCAACAACACACAAGGTGATGCCACTGAAAACTATCAGTTCATTTTATATGCAAATCAGATCACATTGACAGTACACTGCAGTTTTGATGCTTTATGAGTCACACATTTGTGTTTAAAACACGATAAACATGAAAAGTCCATTGTCCAGAATGGTCGTTTTCAAATATTGTGCTAAATTCAAATTGCATTTTCCTAATTATTCACAAAATTCACTCAGTAAGCATAAGGAGGGGGTTTCTCGAATGGCCCGTATGCCTCTCCATAGAGCATTGGGGCATTAGGGGCGTTTGGTGTTGGGTACCCCCCTGTCTCCTGGGTGCTCCCCTGGGGGTGAGGGTGTCCTGCTGGGTGAGGCTGTCCCATAGGCTGGGGGGGTACCTGGGGGTGTACCTGGGGGTGTGTGATCGGCATCTGTCCTGATGGGGGAGGGGGCTGCTGGCTCTGAGGAGGGTCACATGGGTGAGGGTTGGAGGGACAGCCTCCTTCAGGGATGGGCTGAGGGGTTGAAGGAGCAGGGTAAGTGGGGTTGGGCTGTGGGAGAGAGAAATATTAGAGACATTTGTAATAACTAGTCACAACTTCTAATAATATAATAGAGCTGGACAATTTATCACAATCGAATCAGAAACATATTTTGATTTGGCACAAATCAAATCACAAATGCTACAGTTATACAGTTATTTAAATAGTATATTGTCCTCTGCAAAGAACAAAGTCTCCTGTCTTTTTCCAGACCTTTAAAAACATGTTCTGGTAACTAGCCTATTACTCTTTTAGTACCACTTTCTTATTTAGTACCTTCTTATTTATACTGTAGTCAGTGACACAGGTGCTACACATGGGATTCTTGTGTTAGTTTATCACTTCATATTTCAGTCTTCTGTCAAATGTTAATGCTCCTGGAGTTGTTTACAATGTGCACTCTGAACAGAATCCTACTTTATAAACATACACAACATATGCACATATCTAATTGCACTCTCAAAATTGCCCACCTCTATAATATAACACATCACGAGAGCTAATAATATCTACATTACTACTAGTACCAAGACCAGTGTTACAGCAAAAGCTTGTGTGATGTAATCCTCCAGGTTAAGGTAGCCTATACTTTTTCTTATGCTCCTTGGGAAATTAGTCCTCTGCATTTGACTCATCCTTCAATCCCTCTTCAATGCTTGAATCAGGGGAACTCAGGGTGGCAACACAGTGCAGCACCCGGGACCCTTCTCCAGATCTCTGGTCAGGACGACCAATATGGAGTATTACTTACATGACTCACCTGTATGGGTATGGGGTAGTTGGGGTAGGCAGGCAGGGCCTGAGGGGGACAGAAGCTGGCGTAGGTGAGGATGTGCTGGTTTGGGTTGTACAGGATGTGAGGAGGAGGCACTGGACTCGGGGGGATGTTACGAGATGGTTTCTGCTGCAAGAGAAAAGTCAGTGTAAAAAGTACTGCAAAGATTGGGGTAGTATTTGTCCCACAATAGAAAATGTAGTATTGGAACTGGAAATTACAAAAAGAGCTGTATAAATTAATATAGAAAGTAAGCGGCAAAAAATAAAATAAAACTTTATCAAAAACTTAACATGAAGACTATTTGAATAGATTCTTATGAAGACTATTTTAATAGATTCTTTTTTCAGATCAAGGTTTTGTTTGTTTTCATACCTGACAGTTTCAATTGACAAAAACAAACAGCTGTCATTTGTCAATAAAAATAATAAATGCATTTAAACAGTTGATTAACAAACAGCTGCTGAGATAAACCTGTTTCTAAAGTGCTTTTTATAACAGTAAACGCAAAACTTTGGTATACCTTTTGATTCTTGCTTACCAAGTCCTTGTAAGCTCCGAGCAGCGCCGCGTTGATGATTCCCAGAAACATGGCGACGACGTTGAGTACGACAGAAGCCCAGAGCAGACGATGCAGGTGGATCACGTCCCAACAACTTCTCACACCAGTGAACCTGTAGTACTGCGAGTGGTAGTCACTGGAAGTAAAACAAATACAGTTCAAACAAATGGACAGCACATTTTTAAAATCAAATTAAAACATAACATAAATTTTTAGTAATTTGAAGAGGGGGGTAGTACTCAGTTACATTTACTCGAGTAACTTATTAAAGAAATTGAACTTTTCAGAGTACTTTTCTAGCAGCATACTTTTACTCCTACTTGAGGAACATTTTTATTGAAGTGGTAACAGTACTCTTACTTTAGTAAAAGTTTTGGTTACACTTTTCCCACTGTGAATAAATCTACAAGTGACAAAAGCTTTATGTTGACAATATGAAATGATTTGAACATTTGTGTTTCTTCCATATGATTACATATGATTTAGTTTTTCAAATTTTTGTGTATATCCTTTGAAAATACCAGATTTTGTGCTTTATTTCATGTTTTGTTAATTACATTAACTTCAAATTATAAATCAGATGTTACAGCCCAACAGTTACTCTTTACGTTACTCTTACTTACTAGCATCCTATTTTTGTTAAGTTAAAACTAGTAAAATTGTCTGATCTTGTTGATTTGAGCACAGCCGTAATGATGTAGAAGGCGTATAATCATAAGCTCCATCCTTGTTTACAGATGTTATTCGAACAGAGAGAGGTCAATATCAATCTTAGAAGAACAGGTATATTCAAAAAAAGTAAGACTAGAACCAGTAAAAAACATCATTGTATTTCTGTTTGAGGGGTGTGTGGAACAACCTTGATGACAAATTAAAAAGCTCCTATACAATAGAAGTATTTAAAAAGAGGTGTAAAACATTACTTTTTGAAAATTACAGGACTCAGGAATGATCCATGTGAACTGCCGTGGTTTGTAGTTTTTCTTCTGTACATATTGAGTCATATGTTGTAGAACTGATCTGCTGCTTTTCTTGGAATTCTTGTGCGTTATTATTAAATAGGGTTAGGCATTATAAGTAATTCTTACTTCAGCCTAAACCCTTTCGGTCATGATAGAAATGTTATGTACAACCTTATACAAGTTGAAATGTTGAAATGTTTGATTTTGAATGTAATGACCGAGTAAAATAAACTAACTAGTATTTTTCCCAAATATTTTTTACTCTTAATTGAGTAATTTCTTGGACCACTACTTTGTACTTCTATTTGAGTAATAATATATTTAAGTAACGTTACTCAAGTACAAATTTTGGCTACTTTCCCCACCTCTGATAATTAGTCATTTTTAGCGATTTAATCGTATATAGTTCTGACCTCTCACAGTTGAACAGGTAGCAGCAGTAGCAGGTGTGACTTTCCAGTTTGAGTTTGCAGGCCTTGTTTGAAGCACGGCACGTCACCTGGAGATGACCAATGTTACATTACATATTTTCACAAGACAAAAAAAAAAAAAACGAAATAAAAAAAAAGAAAAAAATAATTAATTTAGAAAAAGATGTTCTGTGAATTGTTTCAGTACAATGATGATATTATGACAGGTAACTATTGAGGCCTTTTCACCATTCTAAAGATATAAATATTTCATTTTGAATTCTTAATTGCTATGGCAACTGTCCAAATTTTGCATGACTCTTAAACCCATGGATGTTAGCACAACCTCATAATGGACATCTTATTTTATTATCTGTATATTTGTTTTTTCTTGACTTTTATGTGAACCATTTTGGGCAGAATGAAGTTGTTTTTAAATGTGGTATATAAACAAACTTGAATTAAATTGAATTAAATTGAATTAATATGCATTTATAGCTATAATGAAAACAACTGAATACCATAAAAACATCATTTGTATATTTTAGCTGTAACACCTCAGTGTAGTAGTTGTCGTAGGCGTATCCAGAAACACTTCCATAGTAGTCGCACATGTCCTCCTCCAGCGGCCTTATGTCCTGCGGATGAAGAAAAAATATAATTAAAACAGAATTTATTAAAAAATTCTCTTTTATGCAACACACACAAAACCACCAGCATCATTCCATTCTACCTCTTAATAAAGAGACAGTGGTAGTAAAAGTTTTCATTGTCTAAATCAGCCTGACCCACTACATCAGTTTTATAGTTCACTGAGTGTAAAATGATCATTACTGGTTAAGTGGTAAATGGTCATATTTTCATATAGCGCTTTTCCACCATCCAGACACTCAAAGCACTTTACATCAAGGAACCACTCACCCATTCACACACACATTCATACACCAGGGTATGCAGACACCAGGGGCAAAAGGGGTTAAGTGTCTTGCCCAAGGACACAATGACAGTATTCATTTGTGGGAGCTGGAGTCCCACCGCCGACCTGTGGGTCAGCGGATCGGACTGCTCTACCAGTGATGTTTATGTCAAGAGCGGGATTCGAACCGCCAATTAGTACCATCTACTGTGGCCCCTGTGCTGATGGCATTGATGAGTATGAGACTTGGAGCTAACTTCATGTTTTTATTGTTTAAAGTTTTCAGTGGATCCCCAGACGATATGGGGAACGATTCAAAATGTATCCAATATAATCCTAAACAAGGCTTGACACCCTGGAAATGCAGTGGTAAATGTAGATTCCTGTTTGTTGGCTTATAGTTTGAATAGAAATATGATCTGAAAATAAAATCAAACAGATAGATAGATAAAAGGATGTTAAACTAGACATGCACAAGCTACAGGGCGACAGTAGCCCAGTTGGTAGAGTGTTCGTCTTCTGACGGTTCGAAACCCACTCTCAACATAAACATCATTAGTAGAGCGGGCCAGCTCCCTGTGCCATAGATGAATACTGTAGTTGTGTTCTTGAGCAAGACACTTAGGCATGGCAAGTTTATTTGTATAGCACAGTTTGTACACAAAGTAATTCAAAGTGCTTTACAGAATAAGAAAGACATTAGTCACAATACAACAAATCAAAACATAAATAATCATCATAAATTTAACATTAAAAGAGAAGAGTGAAGAATCAAAACCTTTCAGTCAAATGCACAGCTAAACAGAACCGTTTTGACCCTGGATTTAAATATTGTCAAAGTAGAGGCCTGTCTCACATCTTCAGGAGACTGTTCCAGGTTTTAGCTGCATAAAACTGAAACGCTGATTCCCCATGTTTAGTCCTGACTCTAGGCACCAGTAGGAGGCCGGTCCCTGAAGTCCCACCTCGCCCCCAGTGCCTGTGTACACCGATGTATTAATGTGTGTGTAAATGGGTGAATGGTTCCTCGACGTAAAACGCTTTGAGTGCCTTGAGATGACCATTTACCGTATGTGTCGAAAGTCAAACTAAATCTGATATAAATGTGATAAATATCCGTGTGAACTTTTGATACATACAATGAGCTGTGATGCGATGATGCCGTCCACAATAGCACATAAGAAGGCTGCGATGACTCCCATACTGATGAAGATGATGGAGGCGATCAGCTACAAACACAAGCAGAAAACACACATTAAACATTAAGAGTGTTATTCTTCTATACTTTGCTTACTTGAGTTTTCAAAGAAGGATTGTTTGACCATTTATTTTCTTTGGCTAAGATCTGTACCTCACTATCTTCAAAGGGGTGGTTAGTGGCTTGAGTATTATTACTATGAAGTTTAGTTACTCTTCCCGCTATTTATACAGTGAGTCTATAAGCGACAAAAGCCTTATGTGGACAATATTAAAGAATCTGAAGAATTGTCTCATCTTTGGAAATGCGAGAATATGTGCATTATTTAGAGCTAACACACTGTGGTCTGTCAGATCACATCAATAATAAAACATTAAATCAGTTACTCAACAGTATGTACAAAAATGAAGAGCCCAATGGCAAAAACTGATATCTCTGTTTTGAAAAATTGCCAAAAAGTGTTTTTCTTTTCGTTACCATCTTCTACAGATATTAGCAATGACAATAAAGTCTAGTGGATTAAAAGAAAACAACAGGGCTAGCCAGTATGCTAATAGCCAGTATGCTAATAGGTGTGAGAGCACCCATTAGGGGCCTGAATGATTATGCTAAGTATGACTCAGGCACAGTTCACACTTAGTGTAGCTGTCTGTGTAATCCATCAGTCGTCCAGGTCTGATCCATAGTAAAAGCCAAAAGTTAAATCTGTCAACTGGACAAAAAGTTGTAGGAGTGAAGATGTTTCGTTGCTCATCCAAGCCGCTTCTTCAGTTCTGGTCAGATTGCTGGTGGACACTGTCTTATATCTATCTGAAGGGAGGAGCTAACTACACTGAAACTCAAAACCTATTGTTTACAGTTTCTGTTTGTTCTATCCAATCCCAAACCCAATCCTTTCTTGAACAGGAATGGGAGCCTTAGACATCATCTTTCCCCCATCTCTAACTCCATCCTCAGGCCCAAAGCAAACAAAGGAAACAAAGAGAACAATAGAGCAAGCCAGGATACCAATAGGTGTGAAAAACACCCATGAAGAGGTGTATGAATATGTTAAGCATGACTCAGGCACAGTGCACACTTATTGTACTTCAACAGACCTAGCCTATAAACAGAAACTGTAAACAACAGGTGTTTTCAGTTTCAGTGTAATTAGCTCCTCCCTTCAGATAGATATAAGGCAGTGTCTACCAGTAAATCTGACCAGAACTGAACGAGCGGCGAAACGTCTTCACTCCTACACCTTTTTGTCCAGTTGGCAGATTTTAAGTTTTCTTTTCCCATGGATCATACCTGGACGGTTGAGGGATTACACAGACATAGTGGATTTTATCCAGAAGGGATGGAATAATATTTTGATATCAGTAAAATAAGATACATTTGGCTTTGGAAATATTACTATACCAAGAGTAAACTACAAACCTCCGATGACTTTTTCAAATAACACTTCTCTGTTTTTGCAAATGATCTCTTCAAATATAATCTAAGTTAAAGACAATTCTTAAAACGATAAAAACGTAACTTCGTTTGGTTTTATTGTAAGTTGTGGCAAATGAACTTTCTTCTCTGAGGTGCTGTGAGTCATGGGCCATGTACGAGATTGAAGTCATACAAGGTCAATGCAATCGTCCTTATCTCACATCAACTAAAGCCTTACAGAGAGCTTTGCTGCTGATCAGTGACACAAACTGTTGGTATTTTAAACTCCAGAGGTTATCGATATACTGTCAAATTAATTAACAAATGAATATCAAAGAAGTGTTTGAAGATACGCAAAAATATAAATATGACACAATCACAAATCTGAAAAATGAAAACAACAGAAACTTGCAGTGTAATCTTTCAAATAAGATTATCCATCCATCCATTCATCCATCCATTTTCTTCTGCTTATCCGGGGTCGGGTTGCGGGGGCAGCAGTCTAAGCAGTCTAAGACTTCCCTCAGCCCAGACACTTCCTCCAGCTCCTCCGCAAATAAGATTATAAAGTTTTTTTTTGCATTTGTGGTTAATTTTGAACCTAAACCTGGTCACGGGGGCTAGCAGTCTAAGCAGAGACTCCCAGACTTCCCCCATCCCAGAGACTTCCTCCAGCTCCTCCACAAATAAGATCATAAAGTATGTTTTTCTGCACATTTGTGATTAATTTTGAACCTAAACTGTAAAATTTTTTAGCATATAAGGGATAGCAAAATATGTATTATTGTTTTCAGGATAAAAATTAGGATATTAATGTTTGTCAATATCATCCACTTCCTCTTCATTGTCCTGACAGCTTTACATTACACTGGGTTTTAGTCTCGCAAAGGTGTAGTCATCAAGTCAAGTCAAGTCAAATTTATTCATAAAGCACATTTAAAAACAACGACAAGTGCTATACAAAGGCGATATAAAGTTCAGTCTTATAAAACAAAACATGCAAAAACACGATAGAATAATACAAATACAATACAAGTCACGCTCAGCTCGTGTTAAAAGCCAGTGCGAACAAATGGATTTTCAACAAAGATTTAAAAATATTTGAAGACTTTGCTGTTCTAATACACAGAGGAAGACTGTTCATCGTATATTTTACATAATAATCTTGCACTAATGTCCATCCCCGATCACTGTCCAGTAAACCAGCTGGCTGATCACAGATGCCCCGACATTATTTTTATCGCTTTGGGTTTTTTACGGGTGTTTCACGTTCCCCTCAGGGCCGAACCGTCTGGACTTAAACTAGAAATATTCTTGTTGTGGAGCTAAATGGATGCTGTGTACATAATTTGTATGTTATTTACAACGTCTCCAAGCTGTGGCTCTATGCAATTAAAAATACAAATAAAAAATTCATATAGTGAGAAAAAAACTACTACTATACTACTACAGTACTATTACTTCTACAAATAATTAGCACTACTACTACTACTAAAACCAAAACTGTGTTGTTTTTTTATGATGAGAATATTAAATCTAGTAGCCTATCTAGCCTACTATTACTACTCTATTGAATGTAATCTAAAGACTTCCCACTTTCTTTTCCATTTCTAGATTTTTTTTCTATTTCAGTAAATCTTATGACAAAGTGTTTTAGTACAAAGTGAACCTACAGACTTTAAAGGGCCCATATTACACTGTTTTCTGATCTATGTTTTAATGTTGTTTCCTCATCACAAACAGACCTGGAGTTGTGTTTTGTTTCATTCACATGTTTAACACGCAAACTCAGCATATTTAGGCTGAGTCCTTCTCTCAAACAAAAAACACTCTGTTCCACCTTGTGATGTCACGTGGTAATACAGGAAGTGCTCCACCTTCACTAGAATCATTTGGAAAATTTCAGCCCTGGAATTGCCAATCTCTACTGAAATAAAGGTAAAAGATGTTAACTTGAAAACTACCGCTTCATGACATCACAAGGTGGAACAGAGCGTTTTGAGCTTTGGAGATGTAGACAGACTAATAATAAAGGGATACTCAGACATGTGTGAATCAAACAAAACACAACTCCAGGTATCTATTTGATGAGGTAACAACATCATAGCATGGCTTAAAACCCACAAAAGTCAATGTTGTGTAATATAGGACCTTTTAAAGTGCATTATGTGACTTTTCTGGTGAAGGATCCATTACCTGTTTGTCTCCATGAGGATGTTATTTCTTTGCTAAGATTGGTCCACAGTATGGCCTGAAAACCTGTCTTTTTTCCATGGAGACAAGCTGACCATAAGGCCAAGTTACAGGTCAGGTCTGTGGAGAGGCAACCCTGCTCACAGTAAAAATGCATGTTATGGAAATCTTTACTTACAGTGTTTTACCTAATTTGTACTTTGTCATAAAGGCTGGTGTATGAGATGGGTGCTGGTATGCAGACCTCTTAGTCCCAGTTTGAACAATAAAAATACCTGTAACTAAATAAATGGAAGACCGATAAGATTAATGCCATGTTGCGGAACCCTCCATTAGAAAAGTTACATAGTGCATCTTTAAAGCTTGACTGTGTTTTATATTAAGGATAGGAAAAGTGAACAAAAGCTGGCTTAATGGTTTGGGCCCATTTTTATGAAGCACTCAGTTTTGTGAATCCAAGGCTTCTTATAATTCGAGGGCGTGTGGCATTTGAATTGAGCTGTAATGAATTCCTGATAGTAAAGTCTGAATGGGACCTGGTTAAAACACTATATTGTGATCTGTATTTCTCTTCAATGACCACAATGAAAACCTTAACTTCACAATAGATAATTTAAATCATTCAAATTGCATTATGTCCAAATCACTGACTTATTTAATCAGACCGATTTATTTTAGCTGCAAATCTCAAAATCTCGGCTGTGAAAACAATGTATTTTTTCAATAAAGTTTTATCTGCCAGCCTTGGGCCAGACTTTCTACTTCATTAGCGCTGTAAATGACTTTGGTTTTATGGGCTGTGCACGAGGCAGAGGCAGCGAGCGGGTGAGGGAGGGAGCCAGTCCACAAATGCATTACTTTACATTACCTGGGTAGGGGCAGACATAGACAGTGGTGGAAGAAGTACTCAGTTTTGTTACTTAAGTAAAAGTACAGATATCAGAGCAAAGAAATATTCAAGTAAAAGTAAAAGTATCACAAAAAAATCTACTTAAGTAAAAGTATTAAAGAACCCGTTCAAAATTGTACTTAAAGAGTAAAATGTAAAAGTATGTTATGCAGATTTTGAGGTCTTATAAGGCTTCAAATGTAGTGATTTTAATAAAGATTTGTATATTTTTGTTTGTTAAAAATAAGCACTCAGCCTTTTCAGCAGGTCTCAGACAACCATAAAAAATACTTTTACTTTTCAGTCCAGTTAAAAAATGTAGCGGAGTAGAAAGTACAGATACCTGCGCTCAAATGTAGTGAAGTAAAAGTAAAAAGTATGCACTTAAAAATCTACTTAAGTAATGAACAGATACCTAAAATGTTTACTTAAGTATAGTATTTTACTACTTTTACTTCATTACAATCTACCACTGTAGATAGATATAAAACTTCATCTCAAAAATCAAACATGAGAGCTGATCAAGGAGTCTGAATTATTTGAGCTAGCGATTGTTCAAATGTTTTTACAGTACTCTCTCAAGAAAAAAATGTATGTTTTATATTATTAAATGAGAAAGAAGATTACTTTAAGAACTTAAATTTGTCTAAAAGGTGCACTTCGTAACTTTTCTGGTGAGCTTGAGGGTTGTTTGCTTAAAATGTTCCGCAGTATGGCATTAAAATTATGCCGCGCATGCATTCTTTCTATGAGCAGGATCGCCTCTCCACAGATCTGACCTGTAACATGGCGATCGATAGGAGACAAGCAGGTGGCAAACTGTTCACCAGAAAAGTACATAGTTTACCTTTGGCAAAAATCAAGATTAAATTGTGAAAAAAACAGGGATTCAAATATGATAAATTGTGTGTATCTGAGGGACTAAACCGGGATTAAGAGACAAACCAAATGTGCATCAAAACACACAACTGCACCACTGCACTAAAGCCCTTACCAACAGAAGAGACCTGTGTAACATTGTGACCTTTACCACATTTTGAGACGCTCCAATTTAACCAATTTCACAGTTAATTTAGTTTAGAGACAACATGAGTTACTTTATGGCCCTGGGTCAAGCTCTCTATTGGGTTACGTAACTGAAGCTGCATTGCTGACTGCTCAATGATCCAATGACTAATCAAGACCACCGCCAGTAATAAGTGTCCACTGTCGGAACAACCTAAAATACAACCATTTATACACTTTGGCCCTTCAAGGTTACACAGAAGAGATAGAAAAAGAGAGAGAGAGAGATAGGGGTAGTCAAGGGCAGGGCATCTGAAGCGTTTAGTCGTAAAGAAAAGAGAATAGAGGGTATAGGAGGCATCGAGAGGACATGAAGTTTTATTTCAGACATGCAGGGGTGAGATAAGACACAGGAGAGGGCAAAGTCACTGTGATTTTTACAACGAAATCATGAATAGTATTAATGAACAGGTAATGTGATCTGCTCCATTGAAATATAGATAAAGGTAATTGTGTTCTGATCAAAGTTCATGAAGGGAATTAAAAGACAATACGAATATATGAGGATGTGGTAAAGGTAGCCTATGTTTTTTGTTAACACTGGTTTATGTCAAATTCGTTTTGCATAATATAAAAAAATCGTTATTATATTGTAATGATCTGATATTTTGTGTTTAGTTCAAAGCTGGCACCTTTTGTTCTTGTAACTGTTTACGTGTTGTTGTTAATGTCGCTGCTTTTGTATGTGACACTTGGCTGTTATACCGACGAGTTGATGTGAAGGTTCCATTCGTCAGTTACTGGTTTGTTTTGCTGTTATTTTGGCTGTTCAGAAAATAAACAACCAGAAGAAAGTTTCCTTACACCAGAACGCTACAATATGATCATCTAATCACATTTGAAATAGTTTTGTTTGTTAAAAATGTGTACATGTTGTTCTTTCAGACCAATTTTTGCTAAAACACACGAGCGCACACACACACATTTTACATCTGCTTGTTTTTGATTGTAGATTAATATATTCTAGAGTTTCAGTGTGAGACCTTTGCCATAGTAATTGACAGTTCGAAACAAAATATTGTATTATTTGAATGGTTAAGAGTCCTCAAAATTACATCCCTGGAAAAAGTCATGTGACTGAAACCTATAAAGAAATTTACTTCAGTGCAATATTATAAAAAATAATTAATTTTACATGTGCTATAAAAGCTACCTTAAAATCAGTTAAAGGGCCCATGTTACGCTATTTCAGATACAGACCTGGAGTTGTGTTTTGTTTTATTCGCACATGTTTAACACACAAACCCTGCATATTTAGGCTGAATTCTTCTCTCAAACAGCAAATACTCTGTTCCACCTTGTGTGTCATATGGTTCTTCTCTCAAACAGCAAATACTCTGTTCCACCTTGTGATGTCATATGGTAATACAGGAAGTGCTGTGTTTCTAAACTCCATACACGTTCACTAGAATCACTTGGATGATTTCAGCCCTGGAATCGCCCATTTCTACTGAACTAAAGGTAAAAAGTAGCTGTTAACTTGAAAACTACTGCTTCATGACATCACAAGGTGGAACAGAGCATTTTGAGCTTTGGAGATGTAGACAAACACGTGTGAATGAAACGGGTATGTTTTTGAGGATGTAACAACATTATACCATGACTTAAAGCTCACAAGAGTCAATTTTGTTTAATATAGGACACTTTAACCACTATGTAAATGTATTTTTGTGTCCTTCACATCTATGTCGCGGTGTTGTAAGGTCACAGGGCAGCGGTGTGGAGCTGCAGGAAGTGATGTCACAGGAGCCTCGGGTGTCAGACCGTGTGTTTGGTCCAGTTTGTTTCTTTAATGAGAGCTGGTTTTGATCGTCTCCAGTTTCAGAGACAGAAGAAGAGGACACCTGTGAGGCCTGCTACACTCACGCTCTGCTCCTCCACTGCATTAAAGATTCAATGAGGAGACACTGACACAATTAAAACACAGAGGTACAGTGAGAAGACAGATTAGTATTATTTTTGTGTACTCCCTCAGTCGTCCAAGTCTGATCCATAGCAAAAGCCGACGTTTAATCTGTCAAATGGACAAAACGTTGGTAGGAGTGTGCCCTACTGAATACTTTCTATACAAACAATTGAATAACCTTCAGAATTTGTATTTTTATTTAAGATACCTGACATTTAAAGGGGCACTGTTCAGTTGGTGGGATACTGTATTCAAGGTCCAACAGAGCCAAGAGTTGATATAGTAATACTGGTACATAAAATAGATTTATATACACGCGTATGCACCGAAAATAATAGTTCAGGTAAATACTACTAAAGTATTTCTTAAAGGTGCACTGTGTAACTTCTCTGGTGGAATGTTCCAGTATAGCGTTCAACTCATCGCTTACTAATTTACAGGTGTTTTTATTGCTCGCCACAGATCTGACCTGTAGCATCAC
This sequence comes from Periophthalmodon schlosseri, assembly GCA_000787095.1. Taxonomy (NCBI): domain Eukaryota; kingdom Metazoa; phylum Chordata; class Actinopteri; order Gobiiformes; family Gobiidae; genus Periophthalmodon; species Periophthalmodon schlosseri. The sequence continues at coordinate 81,991 of KN483477.1, read as the reverse complement.
CAGCTTGTACGGAGATGCAAAAGTTTAATGCTTCACTTGGTCACATTCCAGACAAAGCAGTAACATCTCTATGGAGACCAGAAACGACTGATAGTGCACCTGTATTGGTACATAAAAAATGTGAGCTACTCAGCCCTAATTGTGAAGGGAAATATGAGAGGACGCAGAGAGGAAGAGAATGGGACAAAATGATCCACCGTGGTAATGGCATTGGTTTAATCTTCAAGTGGGTTTTAAACTCAGACTTGTCATATCTAAGATTAAGTAAAACTAAAATATTTACTGCCCCCCGTGGACCCTTCCTACGACAGGCCGTTACTCATCCAAAGCTCAAACGTATGAAAACATCTGTCACTTCAGAGCGCTCCGGTTGGCCTCAGCTCCATCGCCGCGGTAACACAAGCCGCGGTGATGTGAGACTCCACACGGACATGAAAAATTCACTACGTACAAAGACTCAAGTAGCATCAGGAACAGGTACAGGCGAAGGACCAACTGACAGTAATTAGACCAACTACTAATATCGTTATGTAATGAGATCACATAAGAACATGTACTGGATTTTATGATTACAATTACATTTTAGCCTTTTAGCAGATGTAGTACGTAGAATGATTCACTGTTTGAGGTTGTTTAAAATTTGAAAAAGTATATTATTATTGTACTGTGCGATACAAGCAGTGGTGACAAGTGCTTTGAGTAAACTTTCTGAATAAACAGGAACAATAACAGATATAGAGAGATATATTTGGATAGACTAAGGAACAGTTTCTTTCCCAGGTCAGTCACTCTCCTAAACTTGCACTTTAAACGATGCGCTTTAGTAATGTAAATGTAATGAACGGCAGAATGCTCATGTCATACCTACGTCTGTTACATAATATATGTTATATGTACATTTTTATCTAGTACTGGTGAGACTGGTTAGATGCTAACTGCATTTCATTGCACTGTACTTGTACGAGTGCAACGACAGTAAAGTTGAATCTGAAGTAAATAAAGTAACACAAGTAGAAATTCTAATATTGTAAGTTAATGTTGTCTGATAGCAATAGTACTACTAGTAAATAAGAAAAATATGTGAAATGTGCATTAAGTGTACTGGATGCATGTATACTGACTTCTTGAGTTCATTAATCTGCTCGAAATAAATAAAAATAAATAAATAAGTATCCAAGTGGCTGCAGAAGAAGAGAAGGAGATGTAAAAGTCGCAGCTGTAGTAATAGCAATATGGGTGTAGCAGTAATGCAAGATGGCGCTAGCTACTTGATGAAGTTTTTTTTGCGTTCATGTGTTTGGTAATTTTAGTAGTAATTCATATACAGACACATTTCAATGAACAATAAACTGTGCCTTTATAAAAAATCAATTTCTATGTGGTTGGTTGTTCTGTCGTGCTGAGTCATGTACGGTACAGTTACACTTCAATCAGGTGAAACGACCCCATTGCTGTAATGAACAGACACACTAACTAATACCAGTCCTCAGTGTAAGTTTAATGTCTGCCTATAGATGTAGAGCTGTTTCAGTGTCTTTTACTGACCCTCCCGCTCTGTTCCGTTGGCCATTTTTAGACAAATTGTCCCAACCCAATATTAATTCAATTCTTCCCTGTGTCACTGGAGGCCTGGACCGATCCTGTTCAAACCACAACTCCAGGTCATGTGTCCTCAAAACAAAGGCTATAAGTACAATAATCACATTTACTGCTGATCGAAACGGCCCTGTGTCCCGGGTAATGTAATAATATAGTTCTTGTAAAGGACTAGTTACCAGAAACAATTACAGAGATATATTTGGACAGAACAATAACACAACAACAATTATCTTCTTCACTAATTGTCTTGTCTTGCCTCCATGGAGATGTTTTTGCTTATCCTAGAATATTCCACAGTACTTCAATAAATGTATCTATCTCCATGAAGACAAGCAGGTGACGACATATGACCAAGTTACGAGTCAGATCTGTGGAGAGGCACTAATGCTTGTCTCCACGGAGATGTTATTGCTTATCCTACAATATTCCACAGTACTGAAATAACTGTATCTATTTCCATGAGGACAAGCAGGTGACGACATCAGACCAAGTTACAGGTCAGATCTGTGGAGAAGCACTAATTTTATGTATTTATTTATTTATTTATTTATTTATTTTTATACAGGATAAACCAATTTTTATCTCCATGGAGATGTTATTGCTTATCCTAGAATATTCCACAGTACTGAAATAACTGTATCTATTTCCATGAGGACAAGCAGGTGACGACATCAGACCAAGTTACAGGTCAGATCTGTGGAGAGGCAAGCTTGCTCACAGTTAAAGAGTAATTGAATAAATGCAAGATACATAGGTTTAATGCCATACTGTGCAAATCCAGAATGATTAACCCTCTGTATTTTTTATACAGACTGATATCAGTCTGGTCCCCACGTCCTCCGCTGCGTCTCAAGTTCGGTCAAATGTGATTGTCCAATCAGATCCGTTTTTTCAGTGACACATGAGAAACGAAGGAGCTCATTGTTCACTTATGACTTACAAATAAAATTAAATTTATCTCAGCTCAGATTAACAGAGTTTCGTGCTTCACTCATTGATTCTGCAAAAATCTGCGATGTTTTTCAGCCTCCTGTGATATATTTTTCCTTTATTTTTTCCATGCATGGCTAATCCACCTGTCAATCACGCCCATTTGAAAACGGGGAGATTCACCGGTGACCAGACTCACATTTTCGTAAAGTATTGAAGAAGTGCATATTCTGGATCCCAGGCAATTCAGGTGCAACTTCACCATTTTGTCTATGTCCTAGAAAAATAGTCCATTGTAATAATTAGGTTTGTAAGTCAGACGCCCTTTTCCATTTATCTCGACAGGAAGGACACAGGACACAAAAAACAGATTTTTTCATGCACTCAATTTTTATATTTCCCAAAATGTTTTAATCACATATGGGATTTTCTCCTTTATGTAGTTTAGTTATCATCTGGGTTGAGTGATTGTGTTGTATTGTTTTTTGTTTGTGACATTGGTAATGACATTGTTCCACTCACCATAGGTCGCCGGTTTTCAATGAGGTGAAGAGCAACGACGCCAAGAAATGCTCCAAAGCTCAACTATAAGCAAATATAAAAAGAAAAGCATGAAAAATATTATAACCATTATATTACTGGATTGTAAAAGGTTTAAAAAATGTCTCAAAAAGAAGCTAACTTAGTATAAGTTCAGTTTAAAGGGCCCATATTACACTGTTTTCTGATCTATGTTACAATGGTTTTTCCTCGTCAAAAACAGACCTGAAGTTGTGTTTTGTTTCATTCACACATGTTTAACACACAAACCCTGCATATTTATTCTGATTCTTCTCTCAGATTAAAAACACCTTGTGATGTCATGTGGTGTGGCGATGTTTTTAAACTCTATACACCTTCACTAAAGTCATTTGGATAAGTTCAGACCTGGAATTACCAATCTCTACTGAACTAAAGGTAAAAGTTAAAGGTAGCTGGTAACTTGAAAACTACCACTACATGACATCACAAGGTGGAACAGAGCATTTTTAATTTTGGAGATGTAGCCAGACTAATAATAAAGAGTTGCTCAAACATGTGTGAACGAAACAAAACACAACTCCAGCTATGTTTTTGAGAAGATAACAACATGATAACATTAAAACTCACAAGAGTCCATTTTGCTTAATACAAGACCATTAAAGGAAGTGTTCTTTATATTTTCTTTATTTTTTTTTAATGTGACCTACCGTAATGCCGGAGTAAAATCCTGCCACGCTCACGTTGGAGGTGCGAGTGGCGGCGAGGAACCCGATCGTGAGCACCATCAGAGACAAGATGAGCAGCGTCATGGTAACCCACAGAGCGGTCCTGCCCCGACGGTGGTACTGGACTAAAGGGACAGAAGAACACGATAGTTTCACTAAAGGGAAAGAAACCTGAAGATATGCAGAATAGATTATTAATGAATGACCTTTAGACATTTTGTTTTTAATCAAAGCCTACTGTAGCACTGTGATAGTAGCCTGACCTTGAATTATTTCCATGTGCCAATCATTAAAGATGCATTATGTAACTTTTCTGGTGGAGGTTATGCCACCTGCTTCTCTACATGGAGATGTTATTGCTTTGCCTAGAACGTTACAGCCTGAGTTGCAATGGCATTAAACTTATCTATCTCCACTGAGCAAGTGAAATCACCAGGCCGAGTTACAGGTCAGATCTGTGACAAGGTGACACCATTGAGAGTAGGAATGCATGGTTTATTTTTTTTTTGTTTTGTGTTTTTTTTTTTTTTCATTTTGAGCAAACAAAATGCACAAAATAATGCCATAATATGGAACATTCAAGTATAAGCAATAACATCCTCGTGGAGACAAGCAAGTGACCCCACCTCTCCCCCAGAAAAGTTACATAGTGCATCTTTAATGAATAGAATGTCATAATCTTATAGGGTATGTGGTATAATGAGATATATAATTGCAGGCTTCATTACAACTGAAGGAGCTATCACAGTCTAATTGACATTGAGCTGGTGTGTCTTACCTTCAGAGTCCACTGGCTCGGCTGCATTTGGCCGAGGAGGAGCCTGTTGAGTTGGAGGAGTTTCTGGTTGAGACATTTTGAAAAAAACTCTGAAATATAAAAATGAGTAGTTTTGCTTTTGCGCTCGAGGATCACTCTGCCCTCATCCTCCTCTGCAGCAGATCTCAAAATATGTTTTATTTATGTGAGAAACATGACTGAAAAAGACTGGGTTCGTTGTGGCAGTGTCCTGGGTCGAGTGAGACGCGATGCTCTGAAGTTTGGTGAAGCCTGAGCGCGACGCACGGAGAGGGAGAGAGCGACCAATCAGCGAGCCGCGTACACCTGGACTATACAATATTACTGTAGCAGCCCACGCGCTGTGTAGTGTAGCCTGTACCTAATGTTATAATTTTGAATAAAGCTGACAATTGGGCTGTTAATATTTTAGGTTAGAATTGCAAAGTGCAAATTTAACGCAGACATAAAGCCTCAAATACACGAACCTGAGGATCTGCTGCCCTGAGGGGAGAGACGCCTCTTGCCTTAGGGCGCCCTCTATTGGACAACATTTGAAGACTTGAGATGACCCTCATAACGTCTTTCTTAACCAGACCCCCAGAAAAACTGAGAAAATGCGTAGTAATGGTTTGGTTTTATTACAATAAATTACAGTTGAGAGTAGCAGCTCTCAGACTTTTCACATGAAGTACCACCAAGAAAAGATCTGGGTTTCCAAGTACCACCAGATCTAAATAATTTTTATATTAGGAATATTCCAGGTCTAAACGTGGACTACATCATTATCACAGCAGTTCTAACCAAAAATGAGGACAAAAATGTGGATAAATTGACTCTAAATTAGGCAGACAAATGAGGAACTGAAGACTGAAGAGCTGTCTGAGTACCACCACAGGGAGCTTGCATATCGTCAGGGGTAATATCTGAAGCCAGAGTTCAACGTTCATCAAAAAGACAATTGTTTTATATGAAGAGCATAATCAGTGTCTCAACCAAAAAGTATTTAAACATAATAAAATCATAAATATAGTATATGGAGTTGTGGTATTATACAATTTGAAACAACAGTTATTATTATATTGACTTGAATTGAAAAAACAATCTAAAGGACATATTTGAATCTCTGTTAACTCTACGCAGTTCTTTAAACAGCAGAAAAACTCTACTCTGACATAAAACAGTACAAAAGTTCCTGTTATTTCCAGTAGTCCATCTGAGACGCTCAGTGATTCCTCATGACAAGGAGCATGTGGAGGACTTGGGCTGCTCCAGGATGGACTCTCGCCGCAGGTCGTTGGGTAGCGTCCCCCCTGGACCCCAAACTGTGAGCTCCCTGTAGATCCCCGTCTCAATCATCTCCTCCTGCCATGGGATGGAGATGTTCCCGGAAGAAAACTCGTCAAAGAAATTGTTATCTTTGTCATCGAGCTGCACCCCTCTCACAGTGGAAAACGCCCCAACGTCATCCAGGTCTTTAGCGTAAACGGTTTTGGAGTTTGGCACAAAAGGAGGTGGAAGGATACCTGGAAAAGGAGAGATTTAAGGTTAAGATCAAGATTACTATGACTGGAGGAGTTTAGCCAATTGTGCATTAAAACATTAATTGCAAACATATAAGAAACATCACTGGTAAATATTTAGCTTTTCAAGTATCAAATTACACTTTACAATTAGTGGGGTATAGATCATGAAATGTTCCTCCGTGTAGCATTAAACCTGTCTATCTTGTATTTATTCAATTACAGATGTTTTAATGTATGAAAAAACATACATTTCTACTCTGAGCAGGGTCACTTTTCCACAGACATGACCTGTAATCTGCCGGCATCTGTCACCTGCTTATCTCAATGGGGATATATAATTTTAATGCAACAGTGGAACATTCCAAGCAAAGCAATAACATCTCCATGGAGACATACAGGTGATAGGTCCTCTACCAGAGAAGTGACATAGTGAACCTTTAAAATATGTTCACTCAATCAAACAAAGTTCAGTTACAGAGCAACAACACAGACAGAACCAAATGCTTTATGGGATACAGGAACATACGAAAAACCCCCACTAATACTAAATATAAAGTGAAATAGTGAAATAATGAAGGAATAAAAAAAAAACATTGTTGTTAAAACCCACCTGCATTGAGCTTCCTCCAGTTGATGTCTTTGAAAAAGGGATGGGCTCTGAGCTCATCACACGAGTTGTTCTTGAAGCCGAATCTTTTGTCGACCTCTTTGTGTAACAGGGACTCACAGACGGAGCGGGCGTTCTCACTGAACTTCTCAGGATACGTCACAGGGTCATTCAAAATACGCTTCTTAACCTCTTTATTCTCCACCTGCAAATGACAGAAATGTGAGTCAGTCAAAGGTCAGTGCTTACATGGATAAAGTTGTTAATTATACACTATTAAATGAGTTTGTAATTCTAGTAGCTCATATCAGAGAATATATACTGAAAGAAATCACAACAGTTCAGCCATTGATAAATGCATAATAAGCCTTTTTAAAATCAATTTATTTAAAAAGTAATTCAATTATATCGTACAAGTATTCACCTATCACTGGTCTGTAAATCAGTTTGCAGTTGGGGAAAAAAATAAAATCAGTTGTAATCATATGTAGTTTCAAAAATCAACCACAAGAGGGTATCATTGACTTTGTGCACAGAATAGTTGAAGCGTTAAAAGGACAAAAATAGATTTTTTGTGTGTGTGTTATCTGAAACAATTATTTATGCAATGTCAAAGGTTAACCTGTGGGGAAGAATAAACCTCCTAGTACTAGTCTACTGCTAATAGTTTGTGATTATGACTACACAATTCTGGAGTCACTGAGGTCATAACTGTAAACACACAATAACCAAATTCTGTAATAATTTCACAGCCCTATTTGAATCTGACCTTCTCTCCTCGGGTCCTGAAGGGTCCTTTAGCGGCTATGAACTCGTATAAAGTCACTCCCAAAGTGAAGTAGTCCACGGAGTAATCATACTCTTCTCCTTTGAGTAGCTCCGGCGCCATGAAACCTGACAATGGGACCCACAAACGTAGATAAAATTTAAAAAAAAACTCTAATACAACAATGCTGTTTCACAGAGGCCCTTAAGAAAGGTTTAAAGTTGAACTATGTAATTTTCATGGTGGGGAGTTTTATGTTCCTTCATCTTTGTGTGAGTTTTTTTCTCCACAAATCTAACCTGTAAACTGGCTTGTTGGTGCCACAGCTTGTCTTCTGTTTAATGTCATACTGTGGAATATTCCAGGCAAAGCAGTAAGACCCCATGAGATTAGCAGGTAGCCGAAAGTTACATAGTGCCACTTTAAACTGGTGTTATTACAATAACCAGTTATAGGTTGTCACATGTTTGTGTCCAGATTAAACACTACATTAAAGATTGAAAATTAGGGTAAAATCTATTAACACATTCACAACTTGACGTTAAGTATTAGAAAAATAAATAATATGAAGATTATTACATGCTATCAGGCTTTTCTAGTTGAGCACGTCACATTTGTTGTATAAAGTAAACCAATAAAAGCCTAAATAATCATTATGTTGCCACGTGTTGTGCATTGTACCTGGCGTTCCAGCGTAGCCCTTGGTTTTGGTCTGGTCGTCCGCCAGCTCCACAGCCAAACCAAGGTCAGAGATACGAACATTTCCTGAAAACAAACACCAAACAGTCACAGATACCAGTGTTGATCCAATCTACAGCACTACCATGTCTTTCACAGATGTCCTTGGTTTGTAGGGAGATAAACTAAAGATAAACTATGGGTAGTACAACTGTAGTTAACGTCAGATGAATAGGGGCATGACTGCACAAGTAAAATGAATACACTTGGACACAATGGATATGCTATTTTGTGGAGGTTTTCATGTAGAACAAGAAGCAACTACTGTATATAATCGGCGGGAAAACCAAAACTTTACTTTGGGTTTAAAATGCCTTTGGCCCATCCTTCAATTCCAGTGGGGCAACCTCAGCCATATCAGCAACATGCAGCAATAGATTAGCTAAAGGAGGTATGCTTATTAACGGTGCACTGTGTAACTTTTCTGGTGGAGGTTCTTGCCTCATGCTTTGCCAAGAATGTTCCACAGTATGGCATTAAATTGATATAGCTTGCATTTTTCATTTGCAGGTGCTGCTACAAAGATACCTTTAAAAACATGCATTCTTATTATGGGTGAGGTCACCTCTCCATAGATTCGACCAGTAATTTGGCCTAGTGGTGTCACCTGTGTGTCTCCATGAAGATGAAAGATAAGTTTAATGCCATAATGTGGAACATTTCAGGCAAAAAATCTCCACGGAGACAAGCAAGGGGGGAGACACTTCCCCAGAAAAGTTACATAGTGCACCATGTGACATCTGGTTCTGGTCCAACAGTTTATGTCAAAGCCAGTAAAGGGAAAAAACTTAAAATGATATAATGAGATATAGTAGCATATGTTACATATTTTTCTTATGGTAGGAGTTTCCATGTCCCTCAGACCTTGGTTGTCGAGCAGCACGTTCTCTGGTTTGAGGTCTCTGTAGACGATCCTCTTCTGGTGTAGATGCTCCAGACCCTGAATGATCTGAGCCGCGTAGTAACAGGCTCTGGGCTCATCAAAGCCAGGGTTATTCTCATCCACATTATAGATATGATACCTGGAAAACATCACAGAGATAGTCACACAGCAGACAAACGAATTAGGTAATTGTCTTTAGAATAAAACACTAGGTTACTCCAGCCAGCAGAGAAGGGCAGACAAAAGGGGTCTGTTTGTTGTCTTGTAGTCGGAAAGGCACAGAATTCACAGACTCTATTTATTTTTTTAGATAAATGTGGACTAATGTGACACCTGAGGCTACTTGATGGCTGTTTAAGACGTTTTCGTAATACTTTCTAGGTCTACTGTTTATTTGCATACACAATTTTACTCTTGGATTAGTTTTTTGTCTGACATAAATTGACTTAAAATATAAACCCATTTGAATTTAATTGACATGCACCTCTTTTAGGCTACTGCCACTCGGACGGAACCTTTTTCTGTCAACACTTTACAATTTAATTTTGCACAAGCCACAAAAATAAGCCTCTTTTGTCAGTGAGCACATGGAAAAACACCTGTATGAACTGTATGATGTCTCACCTGAGGTCTCCCCCGTTCATGATGGTCATGACCAGACACAGCTCTGTTTTGGACTGAAAAGCGTAGGCCAGAGACACAATGAACCTGCTGTGAACCCGGGCCAGGACCCTCTTCTCCACCATCGCCCCCTACAGGAACAAGGTTTTCAGTAAAAATAACTAACTAGGCCTATCTAGCAAGATTTTTTTTTTTAATTTCTTCAAGCCAATAGGGTTACATAACACTGGCATCTACAGTTTTTGTATGAAGTGGATCCCCAAGTTTAGGTGAGGCTAGGTTAGTCAAATCATTTAATATAGTTAACTGGCTCCAAACATCTGCAAGGCTAAAATATACACAAAATCAAGACCCATGGGAATATTTGAAACTACTAGGCTATTTTATCATTATTCTGATAACAATCTGAGAGTAGACAGACGGTAGGATGTTTTAATAACCCTGCATGTTTTGAATGGGGGCAGGCAGTGCATACCTTCTGGTAATACTGTTAAATAGCCTAAATAGCCTATAGAGAGTCTATGTTTCTGTGCTTGTGGGGTTGCAGATGACATCCACCACCTACAATGTTTAAATGTGATGGGGGACAAATACAATGATAATGTTTGCGTGTAGATATGGAGATAAATTAATTATTTGTAAATTTTCATGTTTGGATTTTTCTATAAAATACAATGCAACAAATACAGGAAAAACTGCCTCCTGTCCCCATCTGAGAAATACCCAACATATTGTATTGTGATGTGCATCTTCCGTGTAATCTGTACCTCATAGCCTTTCCTCTTCTTCAGTCTCTTCTTGTTGAGTTTCTTGCAGGCGTACAGTTTTCCCGTGGCCTTCATTTGACACGCAGACACCTCTCCGAAGCCCCCTTTCCCCAGAACTCTGAAGTCCAGGAACCAGTCCTCGTCCACGGGCTGCATCTCCAGCCACTTCCACTGCAGGAACCTCTTGAGGAACATGCTCTCCAAGAAGAACGTGTACGGCACCTCCTTCAGGAAGTCCATCACACTGTCCATTGTCTCATTGAACAGCTCGTCCCCTGCCTCCTTGTGCTTTTCTTTGACTTTCGTGATGCCATTTTCGGGTAAAAACGGGCAGAAATATTTTGCATCCGGTTCCATGTAACGAGACAGGATCTTGCTCGCCTTCTGCACGCGTTCATCGTCTTCTGCCAAGTTGTACTCCTCTATATCTTTCCATAGACGGCACGGGCCCTTGTACTCCGGAGCCGAATCCAAAAACTCCTGGAAAAGCTTCTTCCCGATTGGTTGATCCACACACACAGTTTGAAAACCCAGGTCCAATGTCTCCCTTAGACCCTCGCAGACGGTAATATGGGGCAACTTGAGGCGCGAGTGGTACCTCTTGTCCCGATTGGCAGCAGGGTTAGCGGTGCCATCAAAACTCCCACGGGCTGAAATGTAAGCAGAGTTGGCAACCACTGTAGTCAGGCCTCCTATATCCATGCTGACACAGTTGCAAACTCAAATTAATAGATTAAAGATGTAAAATCTGTGCAGAAGTTTTGTCAACGAGTGTCAGTCATGTGCGTAGACACTCAGTAGACAGACCTAAGAGGCGTCTGTAGTACAAATATGCATTTCTGCCTGGCTCATCATCTTTACCCACAGGGACTTATCCCCTCTGTCCCTCTGTAAAGCTGATCCGCTGCAGCTCACCCATGCCATGACGCGATTGGGTTAATGAAGTCTCAAAGAAATGCCATAGCAGAGAACCAAGAAGACTCACTCGCTCGTTTTCATTTTACCCTCATAACTGCAAACTCATAACTTTTCTAATGTGGGGGTCTCGTTGTACCCATGGAAATGTTATTGCTTCTGCTGGAATGTTTCACTGCATGGCATTAGACATATATATCTCCACGGATCTCCATGGACCAAGTTACAAGTCATATCTGTGGAGACTAGAGACAACCCTTCTCACAATAAAGCATGTTATCCAATAGAAACCAATAGAAACATAGATAGGTTTAATGTCATACTGTGGAACATTCTGAGGCAAAGCCATTGCTACAAGCTACCAGAAACTCCACCAGAAACACACAAATCCTGCATATTTAGGTAGGAGTAGTTCTCAGAAAACACCCTTTTCCACCTTGTGATGTCATGTGGTAATACAGGAAGTGCTCCACTGTATTTTTATACTCCAAACACCTTCACTAGAATCATTTGGATAATTTCAACCTTGGAATTGCCCATCTCTACTGAACAAAAGGTAAAAGGCAGTTGTTAACTTGAAAACTACCGCTATATGGCAAAGTGGAACAGAGCATTTTGAGCTTTGGAGATGTAGACAGACTAATGACAAACTGTTACTCAAACACGTATGAATGAAACAAAACACAACTCCAGGTATGTTTTTGAGGATGTAACAACATTCTGACATGGCTAAAAGCTCACCAGAGTCAGTTTTGCGTACTATAGGAAAATGAGATGACCCAAACATTATTTTAATGACTAGAACTTGCGTTGAAGACTTATGAGCTTGCACGTGCACTGACGCATCAAAGGTGTAAAGTCTCAAATCAGTCAGTCCACTTCTGTTAAAAGGTGTCCTCAAGGTGCTTAGGACATTGGTGCTGATGGCGAAAGTTTACTTTGCAGTTAAGAGACCAACACTTATCTGGCCATATAAAGTCTGAATCTGATAACACTGCTCACTCTCTGGGGGACTTCTGGGGAGAGCACAGTACTTTGACTATGAGAAAATGAAATGAAGGATTTTTTTTAGAGAGTTGGGAAATTTTGGGAGAAAAGAAGAAATAAGTGCTCAAATTCTACCTCGGAGACACTGAAGGAGCAGAGAGGGTCACCATGGCGACACTGAAGGAGAAGCGAACATGTGGGCAGCGGTGTGAGGACTTTGGCCACTTTGTCTGGAACTCCGACAATGGGACATTCATGGGGAGGACACCTTTGAAATGGGGTAGGAATTTACAGTGTAACTCTAAAGTACCACAACACTGGTTCTACAGAGGAAGTATACTTTTCCAATTACATGAATTATATAAGCTCTGACATCCCCTGTTCTGATATCGTGTCCCGTTTCACCTGACTTGTCCTACATGCATTCTCACTGTGAGCAGGAACATCTCTCCACAGATCTGGACTGTAACTTGTCACCTGCTTACTGTTGAGAATATTGGAAATAACATCTCAATTACGTCTGTCTTTTTTCTAGTTAAATATTTGATTGAACATATTGAACACATACATTTTAATTAGGTAATGTTCCAATCTATATTTGCTTTGGATCAATATAAAATAATACAAGAGAAAATGACATAATACATTTATTTAAAGTCAACAGTTCAGGTCAAATTAAAGAACTCTATGATCACTTTCAACAGTCTCGTCTCTTGATGGTACCTACTCTTAAAATGTATTTAAAAAGACAAAGCACGTTCAAAGAAACGTGTTGGGATTACAGTAATTATTCAGGAAACGCAGCATGTTTCTAATTGTCATTTTATCTGTATCTTTCACAGTATACATCAGTTTGTACTATGTGGCCTTCTACGTTGTGATGACCGGTCTCTTCTCCCTCGCCATCTGGGTGCTCATGTACACCCTGTCCCCGTACGCGCCCGACTATCAAGATCGACTAAAGTCTCCAGGTGACGACACATTCAATCACATTAACTTTGACAACCCAAATGCCCCTAATAACTGATATAATGATATATTGTTTTAGGTGTGATGGTGTGGCCCAATACTTATGGGGAGGAGATAGTTGAAATCACATACAACTCATCAAACAAGAAAAACTGGATGAAGATGTCAAATATCCTTAAAAAATTCCTTGAGCGTCAGTCAGATTTACTTTTCTATTCTTGCTATGTCCAAGTAAATATCTGCTTTACAATGATACAAGTGCATTCGTAACTGTCTTGCAGCGTACAATGAAACCGCGCAGCAAGAGTTGAACAATGTCACTTGCACCAGAGGACAGTACTATTTCCAGCCCCACTTCACAGCTCCTAACCACACTAAATGGTCCTGCCCCTTCACTCAGAACATGCTCGGACCCTGCTCTGGGATAGGAGACCCCACTTTTGGATACAACTGCTCCATGCCCTGCGTTATCATCAAAATGAACCGGGTGAGCACAGAATGTAATGCAATGGAAGGCCAGAATCTCAGCATAGTACTTTTTGTTCAGGATAGGGATAATAAGAATAAGTTTTGGATTCTTATAGTACCTTTCAAAACACCCAGAGCACCTTACATTGCATTATTCATTCACTCCGCACTCAGGGAGGGTAAGCTTCGGTAGCCACACCTGCCCCGGGGTAGACTGAGCAAAGTGAGGCTGACAATCTGCCCCTCTCACCACGTCCAGTCACTTATTTGTAAATCAGTAGTTACAGGAATATGTTCGAACTGGTGTCATGAGTTAGGTTCTTGTCAGACCTGATTCATTACTTATTTATTTAGTTGTTTTTTTTTAAATAAATATAGGAAAGAACAAGAACAAAACTTGCAAGTAACTTTTAGGTTGTTTTTACAGATCATCAACTTCTTGCCTTCAAATATAACTGGGGTTGCACCGTATGTAAACTGCACCGTACTGGTAAGACCTGTCCAAATTAATACATTCACTTTTATGGTAACACACAAATCATTTAAAAATATTGTGCATATATATTTTTAGGATGGAGGTGAAAATGTGCAAAAAATTGAGTATTTCCCTCAGAATGGAACAATGGATCGTTCCTATTTTCCTTACTATGGCAAACTGTCGCAGGTAAAGACAACTTCTACTACATGAATATGACAGTAATATTAGTAATGAACATACTATATTTATTTGTTTTTGTAGCCAAACTATGTAAACCCACTGGTGGCAGTTAAGTTCAGCCTGGTCAAGCAGAAAGAAGCCAAGATCCAGTGCAGAGTGGTCTCTGATGTTATCAGCTACGAAAACATCCATGACCCCTACGAGGGAAAGGTCATCTTCTATCTTAGTGCAGAAAGTTAGACAAAATACTCAATGACTGTATATGTAACTATGAAATGAGACAAGTTAAACAGTTAAAAGTTAAACAATATGTGTTTTAAATTTAATATAATGCAATAAAATTATATGTAAATTACGTGCACTAAATATTATATTAAGTCTGTTTTTCAAAAGGGTGTGAGTTTTGCAAAAAAGATGCAAACTGCATTATAAGTTTTAAAATAAACTAGGTCTAAATAATTTTAATAAAGTAAAAAAAGTTCATTCATTTATTGTTGTGGATCAAATGGTGCTTTGCATATAGTACCACTGTGACACTCAACCTTTCAAACATATACGATTAACAAAAATAACATTTATATAGACCTTTATTTGTAAGTATAGTAAACTAAATACCTTTAAAGTGGCACTATGTAACTTTTCTGATGGAGGAGATGTTTTTGCTTTGTCTGGAATGTTCCACAGTATGGCATTAAACTTATTTATTTCCATGGAGACAAGGAGGTGACACCACCAGGCCAAGCTTCAGGTCAGATGTAATGAAAGGTAATGTAATAAAAGCTCCTACAATTCAATAAATGCCAGATACGTTTAATGCCGTACTGTGGAACAATCCAGGCAAGGAGTGTGCCTCAGAGTTTCCCAGTGCTCTGTAATAGGATGAGGAGGTTTCTCATGAATGTGCTGACAGGACGGTCTGCTTTGATCAGCTTAAACTGTTCAGGTGTGCCCCCACGTGAACCCGCCAAGACACGGGACACGGCATGGGGATTCCTCAACCAACACATGCGGCGGTTTAGAGTCATTTCTGCACAGCTTATTATCTATGTCATGAAAAAGACAATGCAAAAAGGCTTAAATGGTCCATATTACACTATTCTCCGATCTATGTTATAATGTTGTTTCCTCATCAAAAACATATCTAACACACAAACCCTGCATATTTAGGCTGAGTTCTTCTACAGAAAACACGGCTGAGTTCTTCTAACAGAAACCACTCTGCTCCACCTTGTGATGTCATGTGGTAATACAGGAAGTGCTCCACTGTGTTTTTAAACTCCATACATCTTTGCTAGAATCCATGGGATAATTTCTGCCCTGGAATTGCCCATCTCTACAGAACTAAAGGTAAAAACGTAGCTGTTAACTTGAAAACTACCACTTCAAGACATCACAACGTGGAATAGAGCATTTTGAGCTTTGGAGATGTAGACAGACTAATAATAAAGGATTACTCAAATGTGTGAATGAAACAAGACACAAGTCCAGGCATATTTTTGAGGAAGCAACAACATTGTAACATGGCTTAAAGCTCACAAATTAGGATGGTAACCAGTTTAGTCCTAGTGTAGACTTTGGTTTGGTCCTATTCTTATCCTGGCTTAGTCTCAGTCTAGTCCAGGTTTAGTTTTTAGGTTTAGTCCCAGTTTAGTCCTTATTTGGTGTTGTATACTGTGTGTGCAAGTGTGAACGCAGTCTAAGTTTATATCATGGCACCAGTAGGGAATTGTAATAGTATGAAGACAAGTGAATATTGTATTATAGAGGTTTTGTTAGAAGCAGGAAAATTGAAAAGGGTAAGAATTTCAGAAATGTTTTTTCGGTATTTGAATTAGAAGACCAGATCAGAGCCTCTACAAAAGACTGTATGGTTCTATTCTGAGATGTTCCTTTTTGGATCCAGGGGTCACTATGAAAAGTTGTCTAAGGAAGAAATAGAAATGTCTAAAGGTTAGTCGGATAAGAACAGTGTCAGAATGTTTCTTACAGGTGTGTATTACAGGCCAGTAGTTAGCCCATATTACATTAACAGCTTTCAGAAAATAGAGATGATACGTAATGATCTGACCTGTGTAAATATCAGTGCCATTAAATAATTACTATGTTGATGTAAAACAAACATTTTGTGGTTTTAATAAAAATATGATTCTGCTTTACATTTAATAGACATTTGAAGAAATAGTTTCCCACGCTCAAAATGCAGTGGGTTACAATCACCCATTCACTAACAGTACAGTGTTAGAAGATAGCAGAGATAGCATCACTTGAGGTTATTGATACGAGACAGACTGCCAACAGACTGGTATGGAAAACAATTTAAGACTTACAGTGCAATATGTTTCAAAGAAACTGCATGACTGAATGAACCAGTAAAAACAAAGGTTGGACTTCCATTACATTGATTATTTTCTTAATAAAGTTCTTCCGTTGATTGCACAAAATAAAAAAAAAAAAATCAGACATCTTTGTAAGCAATTCTAGCTAGAAACAAGCACCTTGGAACACGGCTAGTCCCGAATTACCTTGTACACTGTAGTCAATCATTTATCATATTATTATTCGTCTTTGCTAATTTTTCATAAAACGTGTATCACTGTAAATACAAGACAATACAAGATATCAGAGGTTAAAGAACTGTACTTACATTGTGCAAATTGCAAAAAAGAAGAAGAGGAAAAACAGTCAGTACCTTACAATTTGGTCCATAACAAAATAAATACAACCCAGTAAAACCGAAAGCAATAACTAATCAATGAACAATCATCTTAAAGGGCCGGTACTGGACTTTTATGTCTTTTAGTTCAAGGAGACACCCTTTACTTCATACAGTGTACGAAAAAGCAGCTATTTGAGAAAAAAGTTAAACTGAATGATATTGCCTATACAATATAGTTTTTTGGTTGGATGAGAACTGAACCAAAACAAAGCAGCAGTCAGGAATAAACAATATTTTTTTAAGTGACATTTTTGGATGAGAACCATTTGGAAACAACAGCCAGGGACTACCTCAGACAGTTGTTCCTCTGTCATGGCTCGAAATCAGAGTGAGAGAACACACAAGGTTCAAAGTCACGTACAGGCCCTTTAAACATTCATTAAAAACACCAGAATCTCTTGTGCTTCGACTGCTCTAAATATTATAATACAAATATATAAATAAACAAGGCAATGCAGGGTCTATGTTTGAGGCACAGAAAGATTAAATATGGTCTATTTTTTCCACATTTTCAGTCAAGTTTTTCTGAGATACAAAACAGTCTGATGTATGATGTTTGTTCACGTCATCCTTTGTACCATTTTTGGAGAAGAATACATTTTTGTCACGTAACAGTTTTGCGCTCAGCTCGTGTGACCCAGATGTGAGTGGTGACTCTCCAGAGGACGGGAGCCAACAGCTGACTGAGAGTAGTGACACTCAGGACGAGCAGGTAGATCTGAACACAAGTTAGAGGATATTATTGTCTTTATTCACCCTTTGTAAATTTTATGGGTGTTTTTGTGCCTATAAATCAAATGCATTATTTTGCTTTTTGTTTATTATTTACCTCCAACTTCCTCAGCAACTGAAGGGATTACAAACAAACTAATTAAATGGTAAATAATGTAGTAAAAAAAAAGCATTTTTAAAAATGTGTATAATTTAATTTCTTCCTTAACCAATGTGAAGGAAATACAGTAAATCCAATAGTTAATGTGTAAATAATTACAAAAAGGTTGGGTTCTATATAAATATTGTTGCATTTTATTTATTTGTTATAGAAATAGTAAAAGAAAAATTCAACTCTGTCAACTGGATAAAAAGTTGTAGGAGTGAAGACGTTTCACTGCTCTTCAGTTCTGGTTCTTATTCTTCTTATATATTATAAAAATATTGATTTTTTTTTTTGCAAAAGTGTAACACAAATCTGTCCTCTGTATCCAGTAAGAAAGACTGATTAATTAGTTAAAGCTCGAACATTTAGACTAAAAACATGATCCCAGTGGGTGTGGTTATGAGATTATAAATATCAAGTGCCTTTCTAGACCCTAAAGGTTGTTTTACAGGTCACAATTTCAAAACATAAACACTTTTAGGACTGACCTCTCTGGAGATGATTCCTGCTCGTCTGGCGCGGCTGCCCAAAACAAAGGAAAACTCGCTGACCTGTGCCAAACCGGCTGATACTATCCACCGGATGTGTCGGGAGCCAGGAGGCAAGATGGCCGACAGCACTACAACCGCCATGATAAACTGATCAAGAAGATAAAAAAATGTGTTATGAATGATGCTTTAGAGAAAAAAAAAAAAAAGTTTAAAAGTACCTTCATAATCACCAGGGACAGTGTAAGCACTAGCAGTATAGTCAGCTCATACAGCACAAATGTTGGGAATACATGAAGACCTAAAATATTAATAACCAACAGTTTGTTACAGAAGGAGAGAAATTAAGAGCTGCATAGTCATATTGCTAAGTGGCACAAAAACAATATTTTTGGGTTTAAAGAACAATAAAGCAGGATAGGAATTAGATATGAACAAAATGAACAGTTGAATTGGTGTCAGAAACACATAGTAAACCAATGGATGCGAATAGATTAAACCAAATAACCTTTAATGGCAGTTTTCCAGGCGAAGTTAATATGTAATAAAAGGGCAAACTGAATCAAATTAAAAATAACAAACTTTTACGTAAATAGTGTCTCCCCTTGAGTAAGACATATATTTAGTAAATTACATGTTACATAAATATAACATATGAACTAACCAATGGATGCAAAGAAGATGATGGCGAGGAAGTCTCTGATTGGTTCGATGCAGCCCATGACCTCAGCTGTGACCATGTGACCCTGAGTTGACAGCAGAGCTCCAGCCAAGAAACAGCCCAGCTCCATGGAAATGCTCAGAAACTCAGTCACCTGGAGAAGACACACAGAAAACAGCAGTAAGTTGAATTCAAAAGATACATGAATTCCGTGAGACTATGCATCAGTGCTGAAGTTTGGCTGTAAAGACATGTACACTTTTAATATTCTTAATAAAGCATGAACAAACACTTAATTCATAAGGAACATAGTTTAAATAAAAACATCTTGTGAAAATAAATAAATAATGAGTTAATGCTAACTAATTCACAAAATTAACAATTTCCATGATGTACACAATCGCCAAGTCATAATAAAGAACTTACTGTTAACATAAAAAAGACAAAGGCTGCAGTTCCCAGCACCAAGATCTCCTTGTTTGCTCCTTTGCTCTCATGGTGCAGTTTCTTGTAAAAAGGTCCGATGACGGAGGATTTTAAAAGCAGACACAACAATAACACAGCCGCCAAAGACACCACAACCTGGGCCAGGAGGTAGAGCACACGCAGGCCACCGAGCAGCAAACTGTGGAGGGAAGAAGGGTTCATTTTATTATCTTTCTACATAATAAACCGTGCAATGTACAGTAAAATAACTTCTGTTTAAAAGCAAATAGATGATAAAAAAAGAAAGAGAAATTTAACCCTGGCAAAAGTAGACATAACATTTTAAATGTAAACTAGTTTGTATTTTAAACAAACAAAAAACTGACCTATCCAAGTCTCCGCTCTGGGCCTGGATTAAAGTGGGCATGACGGCAATGAAGAGGCCCAGCTGAACGTCCTGCATCACCAACATTCCCAGGAGAACACTGCTGTAGTCTGAGTCACCTTCAACACATCAACAAACATATCAACACATTTCGTCCATATAAATATTAAGTTTGTAGCTTCTTTCTTGGTTGACTAGCATAATAAATAGTAGTAACAGCATAATCCTTATACTATGACTAACTTGTCTGTGTAATACTCCAGTCGTTCAGGTAGGCTCCATCACAAAAGAAAATGGTATTCTGTCAACTGGACAAAAACTAAAAAAAATAAAATATTTTATCCAGATAGCAGAACTGAATTTTCTTTTAAGACTATGATTAACTATTCATTATTATGACTGTACTATTTTATGTGTAAACAAGACATACACATACCGTCTTTGTCTCCTCTGGCTCCTCCTAGAAAGCGGGACACTAGAGGGGTGCTGGAGAGGGACAAACAGGTGGAGATGAAGACTGTCTGAGTGGTCCGAATCTTCAGGACTTGCCCCCACAACAAACCAGACCCCACCATCAGCAGACTCAAGTAACAGGAGCCCTGCACTGAGGTCTTCCACACCTACACAGAGCAAACATGGTCAAACATGGTACATTTACTTAACTTATATTTTGTATAATAAAAACACGACAAAAAACATCAGCATATTTTAGCTCAAATACAGTATGGTAAAAAGTACCAGTAAAAAGTAAGTAATTAAGTAAGTAAAAAAAGTCTTTTGAAAATCATATATTCTTCAGATATGACCTGTAACTTGGCCTGGTGGCATCACCTACTTGTCTCCATGGAAATAGATAAGTTTAATGCTATACTGTGGAACATTCCAGGCAATAGCATCTCCATAAAGACAAGCAGGTGGTGGATACTCCACCAGCGAAGTTACATAGGACTTCATTGCGCACTATTCATTATTCTATAGAATAACACTCTACTTGGCACTATGACAAACAGTTTATAAGATAACAACCTTACGAAGTCGCTCTGGGGAGAACTCTAGTCCCACAACAAAAAGAGTGAAAAACACACCAAGCTCTCCCAAAGTCTCCACTTGGACCATGGACTAAAACACAGTGAAAGCACAACATTATGTTTAATTGCATTGTTGTTATGAAATTTACAGCATAATTAAAATACACACCTTGATACTATTGAGGCACGAGGGACCCAGCAGAACCCCACAAATAATATATCCAAACATCGGAGGGAGACTGACCAAAGTGCAGACCCACCCACAAGGCAAAGACAACATCACTATAGAAACCAGGTCCTAGCATTTGTAAAAAAAAAATAATAATAATAATAAAAAGAAAACAGGAGCTAATTAATAAATGAAAATGGTAGAGGATTTTTATAATACATGTAAAAATTGTACCTTAATGAAGTGATGATCGGCCCGGGGCATGGTGGAGTCCCGTGGTTTGGTGAGGACGTACTGATTGTTCTGAGAGTCTATGAGCATGCTCAGTCCCAGATCATCCTCCACCTCTCTTTTGTTTGATTTGTTTTTTCTCTTTCCTCCATTTTCCTCGTCCTCCTCCACTCTTAACACAGCCTCAACGTTCACTCCTACCACCTGAACACAATTGGTCAGCAGGTTTGTTCAGGGTTGATAAGATGTAACAGAGTATCACAGACCTGTTTGTTGTTATCAAATGCATGTTCTTCAATGTCTTCCTCGAGTCGGTCGGCTGCCTTTTTCACATCTTCCAGGATCTCGTCTAAAATGGACAGAGTTTTGTTTTGGGCCAAAGCACTTTTCAGAGCTTCCTGTTGGTGCTTCTCAGCTGCCACAAGCTCCACATACTCCTGCTCCTCCTGCATTACAAACATTTGTAAAGCAAATTTTATAGCTGTATGGTAAAGTAAGATATTCATTTAATGTCTTGGTCTTGGGCAACTTATTTATGTTTTGTAACACCAGTAGTAAACTACATACATGAATCTCACCTTTATAGCTGCCTCTCTGAGGGCCTCCAGCCTCAGTCTACTGCTCTCCTTCATATTGACCACATCTTTGTAGTCGCCCTGCAGCGCCCTCTGCAGGCTGTGCACTGCCTGGTACACAAGGTGTTCGCTTTCATTGAGCTCTTTCTGGAAAACCTCCAGTGTATGAACCTGTGGAAAGGTGAAAGGGTCCATGGTAAACACTTAACATGTGAACACTATATCGTAATTAAAAGTCTTTATTTAATTGGGTCAACATAATGCACAAAAAAGCATGAGCTTTAGATGAGTCATAATACACACCACATACAACAGAGATACTGGTATGAAAACAATGCTGGCTTTACCCTGAAATGCCTTTCTTCCTCTGAGAGAGTCTGATCTCGTTCAACCGCTTTTGCTGCAGCAGACAGCTTTTTCACTGCCACACTCTTCTGGTGCAGGAGGCCAACCAGACGTTTGCAGTTGTTGGCCATCCAGCTCTGGCCGTGGGGGGCCCCATTGGCCTGATACAGCTTAAAGACATGCTGGGCCACCTGGTCTTTGGGTATCGCAGCCAGTGCCTTTGCCAGGCCAAGGCACAGCAGCCAACACACAAACTGCATCCAAAACTTCAGCCCTAGTTACACCAAAGGCTGTGGCTCTAAACACTGAAGAAAATGAATCAAACATTCA
Organism: Periophthalmodon schlosseri; assembly: GCA_000787095.1. NCBI lineage: Eukaryota > Metazoa > Chordata > Actinopteri > Gobiiformes > Gobiidae > Periophthalmodon > Periophthalmodon schlosseri. The sequence goes on along the minus strand of KN483477.1, from coordinate 59,304 downwards.
AGGAAAATATTATCACACAACAACAACAATGAAAAACAGTATTCAGAACAGGATGTCAGTTCAGACTCCTTTGATGAAGCACCTCCCTCATCTGGGGTGAGGTATCATTGGGTGTGGTCATACTAGCTGTAAAACAACAGCTGTGCAGGCAGGCCTGCCCAGGTCTCAATGTCTACTACAGCAGTTGTACACAAACTATGTCATCCTCTTTTTAATTATTTAGTTAGACGTTAGTTCTCTGTTCTGAAAGTCCAGATATAATGCCTTATTACACATAGACCAACAGTATCTAAACATTACTCACTTCACAGAGGAGTACTCTTTAGAACATGAGTCAATCACAGTGATGTGTAGTTTCCATATTTCTCAGTTCCTCGGTTCATCCTGGGACTGGACTGCAGCCACTGCTGTTGGTGAAATCAATGGCAGCTCTGTGTGAAACCTGGCATCTAAGAAGCACACACAAGCCCAGCAAACTTTACTATACAATCTGTAATTTAATTAAAGCATATATGATAAATCTAATGCCAGCACTGCAATGAGTAGTGCCTTAGATGCTGTTGTTGCACTAATAGTCCAAACATTGTCCAATTTAATATGTGACGATGTGGTGTATCTTACAACATAGACCTAAAGGTGAATGGAGTTCCACAGTAAAACATGAGGCTTCATGAACATGGAGGAAGCTATTTATTCAATGTATAATTGTCATTAGGTCAACTGATCCTTAAATTACAGTATGAAACTCGCAGCCGGAGCTAATGTAGTTTTAAGACATCTCAGATGTTAAGTTTGGCTAGTCAAGGAAAAGACAACACAGTGAATCCACATATTATCAAAAAGGAAACTTGCCTGAGAGATAAAAACGCTGTTCGCGATTTGGACTCGGTTCCACATTCGCGGAAAGGAACAATTACGCTGTTGTGCACTAGTAGCAACACGGACAGCCCTCCTCCTCTGCCACATAGCGCAAACACACGACGGTGCAGGAGGCGACTTTAGCTACCAACTTTACACTCTGACCCATCTCTAAACATACATTACCTCCTCCAGCGGGTATGTACATTTACTATTGCTATGAACTGCATTGGATTTATGATTTTTATGCAGGATTGCTAAAGTTTGATAGTTAGCTCTGAAATTTACTAAGAGCTGTCAGACCAGCTACAGCCAGATGAATCCACACACTCCCATAACCCACAAGCAGGTCTCTGCTAACATTAGCTCAAGCAGCCTTGTTAAATACATAATACGGTCACAATACGATGTTTTATATACGTAAACATCTGTATAGTATTTTCAATTTGCTAGAATTTGAAAATGTAGAGTAGGTCAGTCAATCTGATATAACTTCTTATCGGTACTTCCGAAACATCTTAACCTAAACGCCTAGATATGGGAGTTGTAGTTTTTAGATGCTTAGTTTCGCTAGCTTGTTCATACAAATTGCAAAGGTTTTCTTCCCTGTTCTTTAAATGTTCTTCTTAAAGTTAGGTAACGTGCACTTCAGTCTTGATTGACAGCGGGATTGCGTGTACAGTTTCAAATCTACCTTGAGTCCTCTACTGTAAACTTATTTTGGTTGTTTTGTTGTGTAGCATGACAAAGAAAACATCTTAGAATATTGTGATCGGTATCGGGTTGTGAAAGTCGTCCTTTGCAATTATATGTAGTGCTTAAAACATTTATTACATATGTCAAATGATCTAATTTATAAGCAAGGTTGTCAAAGTCAGAAAAGGCCTGTTGCTTTGCTAAAGGACTACAATTCCCATCTCACTTCGCGATATATTGACGCATGCGCATTCTTGCTAACTGAATCAACTTGTTCAAGTCAAAACAGCCAGTAAAATGGTAGGTGAAATTCAAAATTAGTAAAGACAATATCATTTATAACTGCTAAAAAAGAAGCAAGTAGTCCTGTAGTATTAACTTTGATGTTTGGATTTGTTGTACTAGCAAAAAATGCAATACAGTGTGATGTTGTTTGCTAGGTGTCGCATTGTCAAGCTAATGCATGTCCATAATATTGTGGCAATGGGAGGTCAGTGTACAGTAACAGTATTTAGGTAGTGTATATTTTGAGATGGGATATTCCCACGGGGGCACGTACTTTTCCCTTTTTGGTAACTCGCCTGTGATCCACGGGTCACGCTGCAGTCTCGGATCAAACGCCCCCCTCCTGACGCCAAAACTGGGTCACTCACTGGCCTGTGCTGTTTGGTCTCCGGGCTGTGTCAAAATTGTTGCGATTTTTGGATGTGAATAATCTCTGACATTTGGCATTTTCTTCTGATTTAACTTCCGACGTTAGTGCAGCCTCCACAGTTTAGTTTAGGTTTAGGTTAACCTAACCTGTTTAGGTAACACACATTTTGCCTAAACGGGTAAAATGGTTCCTGGAGCTTTGATTGTTTGATATAAAACTTTATATTGTTCACCTGTCCTGTGAAACTTTAAATTAAAGTTAAACTAAGGTAAAACCTCTCCAGTTTACCCAAATTAACATGCAATGTTCTCACAGAGTAAGCTGAAGTCATCACAGAAGGACAAGGTTCGGCAGTTCATGTCCTTCACGCAGGCGGGGGAGAGGACAGCCATCTACTGCCTGACACAGAACGACTGGAAACTAGAAGTAGCCACAGATAACTACTTCCAAAACCCTGACCTGTTTAATAAAGAATACATGAAAACCTCAGTGGACCGCAAGAAGCTGGAACAGCTCTACAGCAGATACAAAGGTTAGAGGTTAACCTCAAAAGGTCTTATGACTTGAGATGTTGTCCCAACTCAACAGCTATGCATTATCTGTCATTGTGTTGTGTCATTACAGACCCTCAAGATGAAAATAAAATAGGAGTTGATGGGATCCAGCAGTTCTGTGACGACCTGTTGCTGGATCCAGCGAGTATGAGCATCCTGGTCGTGGCCTGGAAGTTTAGAGCAGCCACACAGTGCGAGTTTAGTAAGAAGGAGTTTCTAGACGGCATGACTGAGTTAGGGTAAGACTGACAACAACAAAATATTCAATCTGTATTAAAAGCAATGAACACATTATCTAATGCTGAAAATGGTATATTCAAGGAAATTGACAGAAAGAATTTTTTAATCAACAATGAGTTCACATTGTACATTTTAAAATTGTCCAGGAGCAATAATATAAACATTTGTGAAGAAACTAAGGTCGTTTTCACATGTTAGCGCACTAGATTTTGTTTACTTTAATTTTGCATTGGCCTTGTTTACATACACTGCACCATTAGCCACATAAGAGGCCATAAGCTGATCACCAAACTTATTTCTATAACAATGGACTTTAAGGGGACAGAGCTCCGTGAATACACATGCGCTCACTTCCCCTAAACGCGGTGGTCTTTTCTTTCACCTGTGGCTAAATACACTGTGAAGACTGTACGTGCTGGTGGTGGAGGAGAAAAAGCTTTGTGAACGACACACAGACAGACCCAGGCTCACCTGCGAGGAAGAGGCAGGG